>JAKLMK010000023.1:0-284118 GCA_022813445.1 Neophaeococcomyces aloes
ACTTCTTGTTACTAATTAGCTACCACCCACTCCTGTGATTACCCCTACTTACCCTAGGGTTAGGAACTTGCGTGATACCTTTGTAATTTAGTCTATAGTATTATAAATATACGTCGAAGAGCTATCCTAATAGCTAGTAATAGGTTCTTTAATAAGAGTAGACTACGAACCGGCTTTTAATCGGATTAGTATATCTAATAGTATTACGCCCGCATCGTAGAATCAATTACTTAATTACAAGCCTTAGCTCTAAACTACTAGATATAAGGGTATCCGAGCTATACAACTCGAGCTTAGATCCTATTAGTATAGACACGTACTTGGTCAGTTCTAGGAATAATAATAAGCATTCGTGTGTCAGGATATGCGCGTCACCGCTAAAAGGATACACAACTTTGCATCGAATAGGTGTCAAAGTTGGGCGCATATGCTTATGCAGTGCCATGCGGCCCCCCCGCTACTACCCGGTGAGGTCCATTCACGACATCGTGCACTAAAACTACGACTACTCGGTAGGTCTGCTGGTACTGTTGTTCTTCGAGATACGGTCTATCTCCCTTCCTAAACATACGAGACATGGCCTTAGGTGTATGCCCTGGGTATGACTCTGCCGTAAATCCATATTAGATAATACTTGTATAAATTCGTATATGCTGCGAGCTTGGCTCTACTTCCAACAGTACTCATAGGTCTTAGGCTTGCGTTATAGAGATTTTATAGTTGCATATCTTCTCGCCAGTGCCTGGTTGAGAACGTCCGTTCCGGCACCTCTGAACTCGAAGCCATGTGGTACGCCTTGATATAGTTGATATTCCACATCTACACCTGCAGCTTCTAGCTTCTCCGCGTATACTCTGCTTTCATCGAAGAAGATATCCAGCGTGCCAACATCGATGAATGTCGCTGGCAGATCCCGTAAATCTCTCGCTCTAGCTGGAGCCGCGTACTGCGAGACCGAGTCGCTTCCTGCTTCGTCCCTAAGTAATGCGTTCCACCCTGTCCAACTGTCGTCCCAGGACCAGGTCACTAAAGGCAACAAGCTGGAATCTGTTACGGTATTACGATCATCTAACATTGGAGTGAGCAGGATTTGTTTCGCGAGAGGAGGATGTAGTCTGCGGTCACGAGCGATCAAAGCCACCCCAGCTGCGATTCCGCCACCAGCACTAAGACCGGCTACTGCCAGACGCTTTGGGTCGATCTGGAGTTCCTGTGCATGAGTTGAAAGCCAGACTAAGGCTGCATAACAATCTTCGACGGGCACGGGGTGTGGGAACTCAGGAGCGTAGCGGTATTGACTTGATAGAAGAGATTAGCAGATGGCCACGACCTTAGAGGCAGGATGGGGTATGTACATGCTGAAGTGTGCCACACCCGTAGCTGCGACATCAGTCTTAGTGACAGTTTCGAAGAGCATAGGCGAGCCAAAGAACATGCCTCCTCCATGGATGTAAAGCACTGCGGGTTCCGGCAACGACTTTCGCGTGCCCTTCTCACGAAATGCAAAAAGTGAGAGTTCTACTTGCTCATATCCCAGAATCTTGTACTCAGTCTTCTCGATATTTGGGTAGTCTCGATGCTGGAGCGCAAGAGCTGCTTCTAGAAACGCAGTACCTCCCTTTCTCCTAGTGGCAATGTCACCTTTGGGATAACGAGGAGTTGGCCTGTCGGATGGAATCCCAAGTTTCTCAAATGTCCTCGCTGCTGCTTGCTGGTACTCCGGATCGTAAGCCATGGTGATCGAACAATCCGTTTCAGAAGCCAGAGTAGTGAACAACTTCATGAAATTGAGTGCTCGCGCCGATCGGTGTTTCGAGATTAGGAATGATCATCGTGGTGGCTGGCAAGGTCTAGCTTGGAGAAAGACCATACCGGCTGTTCCGATCCTGCGGAGATAGAGCTTCTCGTCGATAGCCGCGGTCAATGTGGGGATAGACTTCGAGGTGACAGCCGAGGTGAACTGCAGTGGATACTTCTAGATGCGCCCTATCGCCCTCCGGAAACTCAACGTGAGACACACGAATTTCTACCCCCGACTTTGAAGTGAAACAACTTCACAGCTACGCGCTTTCATATAGTACAGCTATGATATTCATAAACTAGAAGTCTTAATGAACATTTTAGTACTAGTGATATACACATTATCCAACGTCTAGAGCGAACAAAATAAGATATAAATGTGCTCCCGAAGTTTTGGTGTCTCATCTTGCGTTTCCCCATGTTGTCTATCTAACGAAAACCCCTTGATTCTCCAAATGAGATTTGACATAACGGGATGGCCCCAAGTTTAGTTTATCATCAGCATCACTATTGTCTTGGGGAAAACGAATTCGATAGTGCTATTTCCTTCCTTACGCCTTCATAGGTCGCCGATCGTAAACACAATCAGTGGTGCAATCGACAACAGTGACACTATATTGCTCCAGCTGAAATGAAATAAGATTTTAGTGTTCACTTCCAAAGCATATTGCGACGAGCTCATTAGCATGGGAGAATATAATTCAAGTATCGGCCGAGGTCCATTTCTACCCCACGTCATAGGTCCAGCCGATATGATCGGACGAAAATTAAGGGATTGGTAACAATCCAGGACTTCGTTCTAGAAAGATGGATCGTTTGAGGCAGTGGCACTATAAAAATAAATATCGCTTTCCCATGGGAATTGAAACAATCGTTTCGTAATACATCTCACTTTATTTCTACATAAATTCCGCGCTTTGTGTTGTTATCTAGGATTCACACACTTTGCTCATCACTCATACGCGGCTAGGTCATATCCTAAACATGGGTTCGCTCGACCACACACAGCCAGACTATGACGTGCTCGTCATTGGTGCGGGCTTATCGGGATGCTACGCTTGTTATCGAATGAAGCAAATGAATTTGAAAGTGAAAGTTTTAGAGGCAGGCTCTTCCGTTGGCGGAACCTGGTACTGGAGTTGGTAATCCCATCTCAGAACAATATCCTCGACCACTATGCTGACGATCTATAGATCGGTATCCTGGAGCTCGATTCGACTGCGAATCTTACACTTATGGCTTTTCGTGGTCCAAGGAACTCTTAGATGAGTGGAACTGGACCGAGCACTTTGCGCCTCAAACCGAAACAGAGCAATACGTCAGATTCATTTGTGATCGCTTCCAACTATGGGAGTACATGCAATTCAACACATTCGTCGACAAAGCGCACTGGCAGCAAGAAGCGTCTTGTTGGAAACTAACCGACGCAAATGGCCATACTTACACTTCACGCTTTCTTATCACTGGCGTTGGTGCCCTCAGTGCTCCCGCTTGGCCTAACACTCCAGGCGTTGAAGTTTTCAAGGGTGCAGCATATCACACTTCGAGATGGCCAAAAGAACCGGTCAATTTTGAAGGCAAGACTGTTGGCGTTGTTGGGGTAGGAGCTACCGCCATTCAAATGATTCCCGAGGTAGCGAAAACGGCGAAGGAACTGACTATCTTCCAACGGACACCAAATTGGGCTATCCCGCTACACAATTCGAAGATTGACGCAGCCAAAATGGATGAAATCCGTAAAGAGTATCCCGAATTGTTTCAGAAGGTCAATTCGACGAGGTTGGCCTTCCTACACGATTCGCATCATGAGTCCATTTGGGACAAGACGCCAGAAGAGAGAGAGGTGTTTTGGGAATACTTGTATGCACAACCAGGTTTCGGTTTCTGGGTCAGCAACTATAAAGAGGTCTTGTTGGAACAGAAGGCCAACGACCTTGTCAGTGACTTTGTGGCGAGGAAGATCAGACAGCGTGTCAAAGACCCGCATACCGCAGAAAAGCTCATTCCGAAGAACCATGGTATGATATCTATCAAGCTCACGACCGAGACGCGCTAATTGTTCAGGATTTGGTTTGAGGCGAGTCCCCATGGAGACCCATTATTACGAGGCCTACAACCAAGCGAACGTGCAGCTGGTCGACTTACTCGAAACTCCTATCGAGCGTTTCACAGAAAAGGGCGTCAAGACGACAAAGGAAGAATACCAGTGCGACATTATTATCTACGCTACTGGCTTTTCACCTCGTATGTCGTCCTCTGACAATGAGTATATTTGATCTGCTAACACATTTAGTCACCGGAGCCTTTGACGCCATTGACTTTCGAGGTGTTGATGGTATCCGTCTCCTCGATCGGTGGAGTGATGGACCCCAGACGTTCCTTGGCATTACTGTCCAGCACTTTCCAAACATGTTTATGTCCATTGGACCTCATCAAGCCTACGGCAACATCCCTCGGAGCATCGAATTCGCGATTGAATGGATCTCCGACTGTATCGAGTATATGGAGAACCACAATATCACGGTTATTGAACCGAAAGAGAAGAGCGTGAGTACTGAACTCGCAATTGATATTCCGAGTTAACAGTGTGATAGGAACAGGAGTGGACCGACCACGTCCTCGCACTTGGCAAGGATTTGCTCAGTAACACGGTCGATTCCTGGATGACTGGAGTTAACAAGAATGTGGCTAACAAGCAGAAGCGGCACATAGCAAGATATTCTGGTTCATTACCTGATTTCCGCGAGACATGTCGTGCTGTTGCGGCATCACATTACGACAAGTTCAATCTTGCATGAAGAGCATAGTCTATTTTTCGGTTCTCTTACACAAATAGCGGGCTAGCAAAACGATAATTTGTTTGGGTTTCTGCAACGCATTGTGTACGGTTTCTCGTTGCCCGCTCTTGAACAATATGTATTATCTTAGCGAGATCTCGCACTTGGTAAAATCAAGTTATTAGTGCTCGGGTGATTAATATATGGAAGGTTCCGAAGCATTAGCATAAGCTAGAACTGCAAAAGTACTATGTAGTCGCTAACATAGATATATGATTTTTTGAGTCTTTGCCACAGAACACCAGGCTAAGAACGCTATAAAGAATATTGCAGTTAAATTCGCTTGCCAACTCCTTCACTTTTCGATCTAATACTTATTACTACCAGAAGACGAAGCATCGAACCTCGATACTCTGACGAGGCGGGCCAGAGTCTTCGTCCTGAGTGCTGAGAGGGAATGAACTATGTACTGCACATCGTGCGTAGCCATTCTCTTCCGAATCGAAGATCTTGAAGACCCATGCCTCCTCAGGAGTCATGTCACTTGCATAATACCATTTTTGACTTGGGTTGTAGGCCATGTTGGTGACTTCGTAGCGTGCTGCTTTCTCTCCATTGGAGGAGTATTCTGCTCGCCCTTTGTGAGGAATATTCTTGGAGACGTTGCCATATTCGCCTGCGCCTGGCGGGGGCAGGTTGGCGATGACCGTGCGGAAATCCTTTTCGTCCACGCTTTGGAAGTCGCAGAAGGCTAACGGATCACGCTTGACATCGTTCAGAATTGGTTGCCAAACGTTCATGACAGCCCATCGCTTCTTAATGCGGCGATCTGCTTCCTCCTCACCCAAGTTGAGGTACAAGAGCTGCTCGGCACCACGGTACGACTGATCACAATGGACAAACCTCTGTATCGCACGTTAGTTTCTATCGAGCGCATTACTCGTCCTCAGGGAGACTCACGGCAGGGTTGTTCTTGACCACGAAGTCTGTGTCTTTCTTCGCCGCTGCATCCTCCTGAGCTTCGTTGTATCTATGTCTTCGAGTCATGTGCGAGATGATATGCACGTCATTGGCACCAGTCCTGTAAACGTCAGCTTGTGGCCTATATATCAAAGCACAAGTTGGGGCACACACAATTTCTTGATCAGTTCCTTACACTGGGGATAGTAGGTCTGCTGTACCCGCTCCTCGTCCAGAAAGTCTTTCTCTTCTGTCGGGTTGTCGACAAGCTGAAATCCGTTCTTGCCCACGGTGAACTCATCCTTGATTGGGCGGAGATCTCTGATCTTCACGTCATGAGGAACGTGCACCCTGCGCTTTTCGAAGGCCGTGCCCGGATAGGTATCAATGACACCTCCATCCTTGACCTCGAGGTAGTAATAGAGCGTTGTAGGCTCAGTGTGGAGAGTTTCAGTTGGAGGATCAATAGCAACAGGAGCCATGTCGTTGAAGTCTTTGCTAGCAGGTACAAATATAAAGTCGAGTTCTTGCAAAGTGGTCAGTGATGGTGATGATACTACTTGAACGGTGTGGTGTAATTCAGACGTGAGGAGTTCAGCTTTTCTATCCTACAGCAATCAAAATTTGTGCTACTAATATTCGCTGATTTGACTGGCTGCTTGGTTAATCAATTGTTTTAAGCGAGTCCATATCAATGCTGACGTGTGAGGTTGTCTCGATTTGAAGCGCTTCAGGGGCGTTTGATTGGTGCGACCATGTGAAATTGCTGTCGGACTGCCTCCGTTCATCCTCGGGTGAGCAGAACTCAAGACTTTATCGTGAGCTTGATAGCCGAGGATCTCAAAAGTAAGAAACAGGCTTTACTATTCGATCAGTGGGGATGCCAAGGGACGCGATTCACAAACAAACAAAAACACCGTAGCTGAGAATTTAAGTCGAGAATTCCATTGGCACGGACAAATGCAAATGTTAGATCAAGCTCACTCCATGTCACATGGGACTGTACCTAAGTTTCAAGCATGAACCTATAGGGTGAAACGACTGTGCTCGTACAAGTAGAGTTCGCGTCAAGTGAGGAAAGGCGGAGAAGTGGACACGTGGGGTAACAAATATCCGGGGTTGATAGACCTCCGATCGGTGGAAATGAGGACCGGGTATCACGATCAACCGTTGAGGCTGCAGATTTTGCATGACCTAATGTGCTGGAACCTCATGCTTGTGCTAAATGCAAACACAGTGGTTGCCATGCATGCGTCAACTCAGACTATCGGTTATTGCGGTTAACAGCATAATCGTTAGAGGCCAAATAGGTGAAAGGATACCGATATGTCGGCCACGGAAGTGAGTTTGAGTTGCCCACGGACTTTTTAAGGTCAGATAGCTACAACCGAGGATGACTTTTAAGCTTTCTATGGTTGTCCACATCGAGATCACATTCGTTGGAAGCCATGTTCTAGACAACAGAGGCCGCCAGCAGCAGGAGCTGTACACAAACCTTAATGAGAAATAGTGTTTCCATAGTTTAGACTGCCCATAGCAACCAAGCCATAGTATTGCCGACTCATATATCTCTCGAGCAACCAGGGTGTTGACCTCATCCCCATTCTTGGGTTCATCTCTCGCCTTTGTCGGTTGTAAACAGCTATCGTTTAGCCATGGCCGGAATCGAGAAAGGAACGTTTGTGAGTGAACACCACGAAGGCCAACATGGTCTGAATCATTTTCCACATCTGAGCAGCGAGGGCGAGAATGCTACCCAGTCTGATCTCGAGAAGCGATCGGATAACGTCAGGTATGAGAGGACCGATACAAGTAGCGACACCGTGACAATGAAGACTTGGACAGTCGTTGCGGTATGCTTTTCTATTCGTCTCTTTCTTCGAGCAACGTCGTTGACTAGATCTGCAGGTGCTCGCTGCCTCTTATGGAATTTCGTTCTGGCCTATTCCATTCTTCAGCACAATTCAAAACCAGGTATCTGCTTCATTCGGCAGTCCTGCTGCGATGGGAACATGGTTGACATCGGTCTACAGCATTGGCGGAACAATTGCTTTCATGGTCCTGGGCGCCAACAGTGATTTGTTCGGCCGACGCCCTTTCATTCTCTTTGGAAATGTCATGATCATTATTGGCGCCATCCTTGGAGGAACATCGCACCACATTGGCCAGTCCATCACTGCGCACGTCTGTCTCGGTGTTGGTGGAGGAGCTTGTCAGATGGCCGCTTTCAGTTTGCCTGAGTTGCTCCCCAACAAGTGGAGGCATTTTGCAGTCGTGATGGCCGATGCTGGCATCTTCTTTGATGTCATTGTTGGCCCAGTTGCTGCACGAATTGCCCTGAAGCATGGCGCGGTAAGTGCCAACATCTTTATAAATCTATTGTAACGTACTAACATCTTCATAGTGGCGTTGGGGCTATTGGGGTCTCATCTTGGCTCAAGGACTGAGCTTCATTGTCCTCGTACTCTTTTACTTCCCACCAAAGCATCCACGAGGTATTGCGTGGGGCCAAGCTCTTGCAAACCTCGACTATGTGGGCATGGTGAGCTTCACGGCGGCCGCTGGGCTGATTCTTTCCGGGATCGTCTATGTTCAGCTCCTGCCATCAAATTCACCGCAAGTTATTGGCTTCCTGGTTGCTGGTTTTGCGTCTCTGGTTTTCTTCTGTCTCTGGGAGACATTTGCACCACTCAAAGCACCGTTGGCACCCACTCGTTTGTTCACCGCAAACAAAGGTCGAAAACTTACTGCGCCTTTTATTGTCGCCTTCGTCGTGACAATGTTCTACTATGCCAATAACATCACATTCCCAACCATGATCGCCGTGTACTTCACAAGCGCAACGACGCCCTCGCATATCGTCTACCTTCTAGCCATCGTCCAGGGACTCGGGATATTCACGGGCGCTATGATCCTCTCATTTGGTGGGAAGTACTTCAAGCATTGGAAGTTCCAGTTGGGCATACCCATCACTTTCATGACCCTCTTTGGAGCACTTCTTGCCACTGTAACACCAGAGACGTTAGGACGAGGAATTGCGTTTGCATTCTTGTCCTCAATGTTCTATGGCTATGCTCAGTACCTCTCCATTGCCTACGTCCAATTCGGGGCAGATCAGACAGAGCTCGGAATCGCCGGAGGACTGGCTGGTGTGGCAAGATATGCTGGAGGAGCTGTATCGGTAACGCTCTTTGCTACCGTCTTGTCGGTTTGTCAGAGCCAATACGCAAACACCCATGTTATTGCCGCTGCTGAGAAGGCAGGCGCCTCTCCCAGTGTCGCTAAAGCCGTTCTCGCAGCCCTTCCCCTTGGCGCAGCAGCCTTGGAAAAGGTGCAAGGCTTGACAACAGCCATTGCTGAGGCAGCAGGAGCAGCGTTCGTCCAAAGCTATGTCCATGGCGTCAGGTAAGTTCGACAAGCTTTCTATCTCGAGTCACTACTAACTATGTATCTTAGTACCGTCGCACTTGGATCCCTCGGATTCGGAGGACTTGCTATCATCGCTTGCTTCTTCCTTGAAGACATTGGCCCAAAGATGACGCCAAAGATTGAGGTATTCTTGGAAAATGACGTACAAGCAGAGAAAAACAAGTTCCACTAGATGGATGGTGAATCGAATAATAGATCATCATATCTAATATCATCATCTCTATCCAGGGTAGAGTAGTTAAATATTTCAAGCCTTCGTGCTTTTCCAGCTCAATCATTATACAAGTAGTAGATGTGTGATCCTCGTTTCTAGTTGTTCGCGCTATTCTGGCGTGACGAGCGACTTGGCTTCGGTGCGATGGTTGTGCCTTGTGTCACCCTTCATGTGACTTCATGTGAATGTTCCCGTCAATTCACATCAGAAAGAGCTTCCGCTGCAACTTCATGAACTGATCTGCCAGCCACCTGACTGTTGTGGGTCGAGGTGGACCATGCAAGAACCACTCATATAGGACATTCCAAGCTTCATTGGCCCTGCCTACCAACACATCTCCATGACACGGCACGATTCGTTGGATCTCCCACTCGCTGACCCTTTTTGCATCCCGTCGTATCAGCGCATAATCGGTGACCGCCAGGTACCAGATGAGACGCTTGTGCCAGATGGACCAAGGGTTCGCACCCATAGCAAAGTATTTCGACAACGCTCCTGTTTGATCGCTTGGCGGATTGTATTGTTCTGTACACGGTAGATTCATCAACAGGTCGCTCTCAATCAGTGTGCCGGAAGGACGATGATACCACGCAACGGCATAGGTGATGAAGCCTTCGAACAAGACCGTCTCCATGCCAGGAAGGTCAAAAACATCTTCTGGCTTTTGGTGAGGACTTTGGTAGATGAAGTCCCATTTAACGTCTTTCCTCTTCTGATCCAATCCCTTCACGCCAATGACCTTAGCATCTGGCCAGACCTTTAAGTAGTCCTTGATAAACAGATGGTGACCGAGGTCTGCAGCGATGAAGTGCACGCCGCCAAGCTCGTCAAGTTTGAGTCGCACGGAGTGGTCGAGTTCGATAGGGTTCAGAAGGAGGATGCGATCATTCCTGAGTCGTAAGGCTGTGGCGCGAAGTCCAACTGCGGCAAATTTACGGAAGCCAAAAGGCGCAAAACGATAGAATTGAGTGGAAAAGGTGGTGACATTAGAATCGGTGGTCCGAATGGTAGGGTTAGTCGACATCATGGTGTCTGGTATGTCGGCACCGATCCTGTTTCGAACTGATTGGCGATCTAGTTCACAAGTATAGCATTAGTGAAGAGGCTAGAAGATTTCTACCGTAGTAGAAAGGTAGTAGATTATTCGTAGACGTCACCACTCCAACGACCTCCAATTTGCATCATATATCTTGCCCTTCGCAATGCTGACGAGATACTAATGCTTCGGCCTGCTTACAAAGTATGAATCGACAGCAGTGATTGCGTGGGATAGATCCAAAGCTAACACTTCTCCCACGGTATAAATGCTTGGCGCGCATCAACGGTCAGTCACTACAGTGTTCCTTATACGAATCTCATTCGATCAGTCCAGCAAGCTCGATGTTTGCGCGATAACGAAAAGCATCCAGGTCCATGGGATCACAAAGTGTATTTCGTTTGAAGCTGGAAACATTGGGCTTAACATCTTGTACGCATGAGTGCAGAGTATTGTGCGCGATTTGAGCTTTCTCTCCTTTCCTTACGAGCCGACACCGGGATTCATTGATTACATAGGCCTCACTCCCTTGCTGGCCACCGTTACAGAGTCGCAGGTGGTAAAACCTTTCAAAGCTGCGCGCCATCGCCAGGTGACAGTGCTCTGAGATGGTCAGGTGTGGTATCCTGACTTCCACAAATATTTGTTCTTCACTCATTGATCTTCTTCTTCTGGAATGTGTCTGCATATTAAAAGGGTCAACTGATGTTCTGATAGACAAACTACACGCAACCATTAGACCGCACATACCTGGAATTTGTGGCATAAACTTGTTCCTCTGGCTCGTAAAGAACTCGCCCTTAGGCGGTAAAGCATCAGGTCCATCATCAAGCGTACCCGTCATTATATATCTACCATTGTTGATTAGCACATGTCATGGTCGGTGTTTCACTACTAACCGAAACTTATCCTTATTTGCTTCACCATACTCGCATAAGAAAGCACCACAATTGTCGCAAAATTCCCGATGCACACCATTTTCTTGTATAAAGAGTTTTGGCTTATTCCCGTTTGTGTACTTAAACATATCGATTGGGGTTTTTGCTGTCAGTCCAAAGGCTCCGCCCAATGCCACCTTGCAAGAGCGGCAGTGACAGAGGGTCGTCCGAGCATCATCGGGAGAGTTAAGATTGAGTTCATATCGAATCTTGCCGCATGTGCAGCCACCTCGAAGGTCTGGCATTCTGTGCTTGTGCTGCCAAAGTGTTAATCAGATCACGGTGTTGTCGCAGTATTGTAGACTTGATTGAAGTGATGCAAGCTCTGAGAATGATGAGGGGCGGCAATTAGCTTCAAGTTCCGACCCTCACCGTCATCACAACCCTTATCCTTAGCGGTGACAGCAGTGTTCAGGCTTCAAGGTATCAATCATCAAATGCCAAGCCTGGGTACCTAAATGAGGCGAGAGACACAACTTATACAACTCGAGCAACCTGCCAGCAACTGGGGAGACTTGAAGGTCAATCTCCAATATGTCTGCTATAAACTGATATATGGGTCTATTCCATTGTTCAGGAGTGTGTCGACTAAAGCATACCAGCTTTGGTGAGGATTGTGGAGCTTAGTTTGAATAAAATCTTTCTCCGCTGACAACTCAAGCATCGTCAAATAACCAGTATGCAGGGAAGTAATGCGAACAAATATGAAGGGAAAGCATCAAATGCCAAGGGTCTGCTACAGCATATTTTGGATGCGCTCCCAATTCTTCCTCAGATCTTTTGATATCTTGTACCTGGACAATTCGTCGATGCCTCACATGTATGCTAGCTTCGCTGAGCTGCCTCTCAGTAAGGCCATCTCGATCACTGCCAGCGCTGTCAACAACCAACCGCATTTCAGAAGGAAATGGAAGACGACAGCTTCGGGTCTGATGATCATGCAAAGGCTGGTGATCATGTCAGCGATAGCTCGGATCACGACCATGAACTATGAGCGTGTACGTACAATAACGAACAACATCTGGTTCTATGTTCTGGACTTCTTGCTCTTCACGAATTCTCATTAGTTCTAGCAAGGGCCCACATTTTTCGGTCGCATGGATGTTGTGTTTTCTCTTTTGACCAGTGTCATTCACAGTATGCAGTAAATACTGTTAGTTCATCTTCATAGTCAAGTAGCCATTATCATATTACTGAACCTCGTTGTTATAGCCAACACGTAGTATCAATTCTAGCACGAGTTATATGCTGGACTGCATCCAATACCACATTAGTGTTGCCAATTCTCGTGAACCACATGTTCAGCTTGCCGAGGCGGTAATTTGTTTGTCCGTCGGCACTGCATGAGTGAGGGCCGGCGTGTCGAGATACGGACAAAAAGGCTTTCCATCCAGTGCAGCTTTGATCTGGATTGCGATGTACTTCGAGTAGTATCTAGCCTGCCCGAGGGCTGCGCCATGAGTGATGAGCCCTGGATCTGTGAACATATTAATATCTGCTGTTGGAAAGAATATCATTGCGCGGGGCTTACGTTGGAGTTTCCATGCACCTTTGGTTTCACCTTCATCATTGATACCGAGGAAGTCTTCGATCTGGGCGGCGACATCCTCCCCGAGCAGTTTCCTCACGCTGTCTCTCAAGTTCCTTTCGAAGCCCGTAGCCCAGACAATCACGTCTGCTGGTATCTCTGTGCCATCGCTGAAACCTAAACCGGTGGTCGTATAGTGAGTTGCACGTGCGTCTGATTTGATGCTAATCTGTGTTGGTGCGCATAAGTAAGTTGGTGATCGCTTGGACATCAAACGAATGTACTAACCTTGCCATCTGCAATCTTCTGACTTGTGCCCACATCCATATAGTGTCCACCTGCTCTCTCAGCCAGGTTGAACATGAGATCACCATATCTCACCGTCTTGAAGCCTGATCGCTCAAGTGCGTCAAACCGTTCAGGTTCTTGTCTGGCCATGGCATGTAAACCAGAGTTGACAAGCAGTCTTCCGACAGCCATTGGACCACTCATTTGCAGCATATCTGCGAGCTCAGTCGGCACGTTTTCATTGTATAGTCTGCTCGAGATCTTCTGCCAATATTCATACGGCAGGACGTATGTCGGCGAACGTTGTATCATCGTGACCGAAGCAAGGCCGACCTCAAGCATATCATCTGCAACATCATGCGCAGTATTCGCTGTACCGACAATGATACCGCGCTTGCCTTTCCAAGCTTTGGGGTTCGAGTATTGCTGTGAATGGAGCACTACCCCGGTAAATTGATCTCTTCCAGGTAAATCAGGCATATAAGGTATCTGTCCGCCAGCACCAGTCGCCATCACAACGAAGCGGCATCTGACCGTCTCTTTATCACCACCCTTCAGAATTTTCAACGTCCATTCGTGTTTATCGTGATCCCATACACCAGAAAGGAGTTCCGTCCCCGCCCAGACATGGTCGGCAACCCCAAATTTCTTCGCCCAATCACGATATCCACGAGCGAGGTCATCTTTGGTCAGGAACTCTTGATAATCGTCCTTGGTGAAAGTTCTATCGAATGGCAAATGCGAATACTCACGTATGGTGTGTAGCCGAGCCGAATCATAACGTGAACCCCAGCTATCTCCAATCCGCTTATACTTATCCATCAGGACATACTCGACCCCAAGGGCTTGCAAGCGTCCAGCCACACTGAGACCTGCTTGACCACCTCCAACAATGATAACATCGTGGTAGAGAGCCACATCCTTCAAACTATTGCCGTTGACATGGGAATGGCCACTTTCACGTGTACCGTTTATTGTCCCATTGATTTGGGGAGGGTAGTGGTTGACACTTGGCCACCCTTCCACTTCCTGTAAAACGGTCCTTAGCGACCATATCTTCCACTCACCTCCTTCGTCTGCTCGTACGACGCTCATGATGAGCTTGCAGTTTCCAACAAGACCATTACTGGTACGAATAGCGAAATCTCCAATAACGTCGATCCAACCGCTTCCATTTGGTAGTTTCGTCATCGACGCTTTCTCGCGCAGTATCGTCAGCGTGCCATCGATTGGTCTTGCGGACTCAAGACAGGCAGCTTGCCACGCCTTCGTGACACCTTCAGCAGAATAAAATGTGCGCATCGTGCCTGTCAGGCAAAACGAATCCCGCCATACTGCGTCCTGCACAAATGATATCGGCTCGGTAATGATTGAGAAGATGCCTGTAAATCGCTCCGAAATATCCTGTGGATCAACATCCTTGGGCAGTGGCGTCGTGGGAAGAGACACTGGCAACATGGCCAATTTTGAGATTCCTGCGGCCATGTTGAAGAACTGACATCCTTCACGCTACGGGTCGACCTTTTTGCTTGAGGAGCACAGCTTGTGCTTGCCAGAGTTGCAAGGATGCCTTCGAGATTCCTGCGGTGACTCAAGTTGTTGAACATACATCGATGATGACTTTACTTACCACGTCCGGTACAGGAAATCGTCGACCGAGTTCTCCAACACCGTCGAGTAAAGATGCCCGCACGGTAAACAGTTTGTGGAGTCTCCACTCCGTCCACTCAAACCCCAGTTTCCCGGCATTTGTTCAGAGTTTCGGTTTCCAGAACTGTCACGCCGACTGTCGAAACCGCCCGCACGCACGAACGCAATGGCATTGCTCGTACTGTACTTGTTAAGTCGGTCCTTGCTCATTTCTTCCGTCATTACCTTTGACCATACCATCGGGATTTGTTGGGGCTGCTAATCTGTGAACATTCCAGGAAATATTCCCAATAGGAAGCTCGCTCGATGTGCAGATCCTGCTCGATTTGATATCCAGAGCGTCCTCCGCGCACGTTGCGACAAGTGGACAAATTCATGTTTCTGCTCGACTATACCCGCCTTCTCGTCAAAGAGAATCGGATGACTCCTCAAGGAGCCATGACATATATTGGCTCAATGACAATTGAATTCTGATGGACCTATTTACTGCTAGTGGTTAATATGGCCTTCGTAGTTGTACAGTCGTCAATGACAGTCTGAATTTAAAATCTGAAACTGGGTTACCGCCTCCGGCAGGACAAAATCGAGAATCCGAATCGACCAACATGTCGGATTTCACATGAGGCGGACCAGAGTTTAGAAAAATAGAAGACGCGAGTTTGCTACAGTACATGCAGGTGTGGTTTGAGCTCGTTAAGATAAGTGGTGAAGGTGCTGTTCATCCGGAATAAAATTGCTTGAAGCTGAGTGGCGGCTAACATGAGACACTCGATGCATACACAGCACCGAAGTCTACATCTAAAACAGCATCAACACTTCGGGAAGCTCTGTCTCTCCAGTGTCTAGTCTTGTCAAACCCTATGGCAACAAACGACGATTTCTAGGATGCGGCTTGGTCGAGGCCGTGGAGAATAATTAATCATCTATACCGCAGTGCACGAATACGCGTGTTACCAAAGCAGTTAGTAATTCGGAGCTTTAGGCCTCCAGCCCATCTCTGCAGTGCGCGGGAAGTCAACGTGGCGCATTGCTTGACACACTTCCTCAAAACCATCCAAAACTTCAAGGGTAGTTGACTGCACAAACACGTATCTTCAATCAACAAAACTATGATACTCGTAAATTAGACGTGCTCACGATCATTGCGATATCAATTTTGTGTGAGTTACTTCAATTCTGACTCGTTGCTATGGCTGACACAGACAAGCAATACGCGCTTTTGAGTTTCCCCGTATGCTTGTGCTTGTCCGGGATTGGGTTAACGTTCAGATAAGCCTTCGGGACTTGCATGTCGATTATCACGGCGCTCCGCCTACGGCCCCGTCGTAGCGATAACTCACCTACAGGCAAACATGAATGTTATACAACTTCAGCATCTATATGTTCACAGTGCTCCGAGGCGAAAGCTATTCCGCTGAACTCACTGACTCAACAGCAAAGGACGTCGTTGGTACTCACCGTAATGCTACTACACTTCATCTAGTGATCCTAACAACAAGCCTGATTTACCAAGATGTTACCTCGCAGAGCCACAGACGACGACGACAAACCCGAGCCATTCCCAGCTTTGTCGCCCGTCGTTTCGAGTAATGAACAGAGGCCGCCGGCGACCCAGAACGCAGCCGCGCCTGCCCGTCCAGCATCTCCATCGGTGGGCGCAACCCAATCAAGCACTGGCAGAACAAGAAAGACTAGAGGCGCGTCACTACTACAAAGCATTGTGAACAGTGCACCGCCTCTTGGAGTGTGTCAAGCTATAGGCGAACGAACCTCGAATATTCCTACATTGCCCGAGATCAAAAACGGGAGCTATTCATCCGACGGGTGGTCTTACGAAGGGCAGCTGGAAAATAGAGAATACGATCCACATGATATACAATTGCGGAGAATAACAAAAAGGCCGAGAGCCTCGACTAATACAGGGGAAGAAAGTGGTCTGCGTCGTCGTGCGGATGAAGAGGGTGATGCTGTTCTCACTGAAGAGCATGATGAACTGCGGACGGAAGTTGACGTACAGCAGTAAGCACCAACCCATTCATTCCCACCGCTACACTAAGCATATCTAACACTCTACTTGTAGGCCACTAAATCGCTCAGGCACAGCGCCGGCGACGCTAGCAGGATACTATACTACAACAAACGCTCAAAAGCCTTCAACGTTCACTCGAAGCACAACTCAACCTTCCCCTATCGGCACCACGGTCGGCCCCGATGAGGGTGGTACTTATCCGAATGGTTACCGCTTTCCCAAGAAGCACACCTGGACTCAATCTATCGCTCTCGGCGCGGCTGCGTTTGGAAAATTATGCATCACGCCCTTTGGCTTTCTCTTAACACTTTATGGCTTGAATGTTGTGGCTTGGGGCGCCATGATCTTCTTCGTTCTTCTTGGCGCCGCACCTGCGATGTGTCCATATCCATACAACAAAGCTGGTGGCATCCCGTGCAGTAATCATTATTCTCCAAAATCGAAATGGATTGAGTACGACTCGCAAATCCTCACCGCGCTGTTCACTGTCACTGGTTTCGGACTATTACCGTGGCGACTAAGAGATTTCTACTACCTCTTGCGCTGGCGGATGCGCAAAGATCAGAATGGACACCGCAAACTTGCTGGCATTTACAATGGCTGGTATCGGCTCCCTGGCTCCCAAGAACTTCCTGTGAGCGTGGGACCTCCCCCAACGCCCCAGAAGTCCAAGGCAAGGGGTACAAACAGTAAAGAACAGGAACTAGCAGAAGAAGCATTGCCCGTATACACAGATGAAGAGTTCACAGCTCTTTACACAAATGCAGCTGTTCCATTGCCCCCATGGAAGATGCCTGAGCCACCGCTTACAGGCATTCGCGCCACACCCACGAAGAGCTGGAACTTGGATTTACTTATTTGGGCATATCTACTCAACTCAGCATTCCAGGTCGGTCTCTCAGGTATTATGTGGGGGATGACCAGGTTCAATCGACCCGCCTGGGCCACCGCACTTCTCATCGTCCTTGGTTTTGGTACTGGGATAGCTGCAGGAGTTGTTGGTTTCAAAGAGGGAAAGAAGGTCAAGGCTGTGGAGGGTGTGCCGGTGAAGGAATATGATGTGCTTGAGAGCGTCGAAGAATTTCGTCAGCGGAAAGCGAAGGAGGAGAAGAAGCAGCAAAAGAAGCATAAGCAGGCTGAGCATGCTCGTGAGAAAAACAATAGTGGAGACGTGATCAAGCAGGTCGAGGAGGTGTAAAGAATGTTGTAATGATTAACAAGGACAACCAGCAGTGCTTTGCGGATACATTGTACATACAATGCAGGTTCTCCACAATCACTAGCTAATTCGCACACTCTTTCAAGCCCACTATTGAGCATATCGAAGCTCGATCTTGTCGCTCAAGATTCTTTCACATCGCACCAAGCATCCCATTCACCTTTTCAAGGGGTCTTCGGTTCGTATGTAGCTATTTCGAGCTCCCAGATGCTCCGGATCCCCCACGTAGTTGAGGTTCATCCCGATCTGGAATGTCAGTTTCACCTTTCGCCAGTGATTCCGTTAGGTGTGGGGGCCCTGCTAGGGCACCGAATCCTTTCTGCTCATCATGGCCCTTGGGATCATGTCCACCCTTGCCGGAACCGACACCGTGAGTTATACCATCACTACCAGCAGAGAGGCTGCGGTCGTTGACTTCAGAGAGGTCAGGCATTGGCGCGGTTTTCTTAGGAGCATCCAGCTCGACCTGATCAGTGGTCTAGTATAGTAAGCATACGACGGATGCAAGAGGAGGAACCGAAGAAACAGCACAACATACCTTGCCGACGCCATGGACGATATCTTGGGTGCTGTCAGACATATTAAGCGTGATGTTGGATCCCCGTGTTATGACAGATTGCTTCGCAGAATGAAAAATCTTCAAGGACAAGAAACAAGCAAGACGAAAACGTGGGTTTAAACTGCTTCTATCCTGTAACTATAGGCTTGTAGCTTCTTACTTCACACCACAGTGTCCCACGTAAAGAACACACGAACGAGGGGTTCGCAGCCGAGCTGGTCATGCATGACTTCACGACGCGCAGGAACAAGCAGGGATGTGACGCAACCATTGCGGGAGATCTTCGAATGCGCGTCCCGTGGCGTGTACCTTGGTGTTCAACATGACGTTCCTTTGGTACTGTCCATTCTCGAGTCTCTAATCACAAGTGATACAGATGAGATGTTTACAGTATGGTGCAGCTAGAAGATAAATATTGTATACATGTATCTAGTCCACCTCAGGGCATCACGATCTTGACAAAGCGCGGAGGATTACACGCTATCACGTGCTGATAGTCCAAAATAAGTTAGCGATGCTTTTATCGTCTTCGCCGCATTTTCAGTTTCGCATCTTCCAGAAACGATGTCATAACTTTTCGTTGCCTGAGGACATAAACAACACCATCAACATGCCTCAAGTCGAGAACATCGAACCGCCTTACTCGTGTACAGATCTGACTATCGTCACGCTCTGCTGTACTCGTATACGTCCACCATGACTTCCGACTCTCTCACATGGTCGGCGCAGCTTCACGTCGCCCCACAATCTCGCACTAAACGCCTTCAAGGTGACAAGATCACCCTCCCTCAATCAGCTCTTGAAGGGTTGCTTGCTGCAGCGCCTGTCGTAGCTGTGCAAAATGGCGTAAGCGGGCGCTACACACCCAACTTCGATCCATTCAACCAATATTCCTTCGCCGCCGAGAGACATGCAAGAGATGTTTTTGCCGAACAACAGCATCAGCTGCCCCATCCACTCACCTTTCGGCTGGTCAACTCAAACAATCGCAGAGTTGTTTATGCAGGAATCAGGGAGTTCAGTGCTGAAGAAGGGGAAATCGGGCTGAGTGAATTGCTGCAAGATGCCCTGGGCCTGCAACCGGACTCGAAGCAGGACACGAAAGAGCACACGCCAGAAAAAGACGTCAGAATGGGTGAAGCCGTCGACACAAAAACGGCAACCATAACAATTCAGGCCCGGACGATACCGAAAGGTACTTATGTTAAGCTGCGCCCCTTGGAAGCCGGCTACGATCCAGAAGACTGGAAATCTTTGTTGGAACGGTACCTACGCGAGAACTTCACGACCTTGACAAGTGGCGAAATCTTGACCGTACCAGCCGGTCGGAACGAGAGATTCAAATTTCTGGTCGATGACTTCAAACCGGAAGGTGATGCGATTTGTGTTGTCGATACAGATCTGGAAGTGGACATTGAGGCTATGAGTGAAGAGCAGGCACGTGAGACATTACACCGAAAGCTAGAGAAGACGAAGAGAGCACCTGGTACGGTCGAAGGCAGTTCTGTAGGCGGCGTGTTGTTCTTTGAGCATGATGTACATGGTCAGGTTCTGCCGGGCGAGTACGTCGACTTCGAGTTGAAAGAGTGGAACAAGGAACACGATATTGAGGTCAGCGTTAGCACTGATAACGATGTAGCTGTGGACCTCTTTGTGAGCCCGTTTTCTTCACATCAACGAGCGAAGCCTCGACTTGACGAGCATATGTTTGCAGACATCACCGATCGACCAACAAAGAGGTTAAAATTGTCACACAAGAATGTGGCTCTGGAAGCGGCTGAGCATGTTAACATCTCAATCCACTCTTGGAAGCCCGACAACGAACCCAGCACAGACAGACCGACCACATTTTCGCTCAGAGTATCCTCCGGCACTACCGACGTTGACGGTACGACTACCGATGTACAATCATCTTCCGATGAAGTAGTCTGCAAGAACTGCAAACAGCACATTCCAAAACGAACTCTACCGCTGCACGAAGCTTTCTGCTACCGCAACAACGTGTCGTGTCCCAAATGCGGGAACGTTTACTTGAAGAATTCCGATGCCTGGCGCATGCACTGGCATTGTCCTCACGACGACGCCTTCGGGAACGGCGAGCTTTCTCGCAAGAAACACGAAACCCTTCTCCACCCCACTTCTATTCAGCGATGCGCATCCTGTGACTTCGAAGCTTACAATATCGAGATTCTAGCTCGGCATAGAGTCTCTGACTGTCCGGCCAAGGAGATACTCTGCCAGTTCTGCCATCTCCTCGTACCGCAACGCGGGTCTGATGACCCGGACTTTACCGATCCTGAAGTACTACTATCCGGCCTCACGCCGCACGAATACGCAGATGGAGCCAGGACAACAGAATGCCATATCTGCACCCGCATCGTCCGGCTCCGAGACATGCGCACCCACCTCCGACTTCACGATCGTGAACGCGTCGGTAAACCAACACCAAGACTCTGTTCGAATGCAATCTGCGGACGCACAATCAAGCAGTCGGACCAAGACAGAGCCCAGCGAGAGCAACTAGGCCTATGCAACGACTGCTTCGGGCCACTATACATCACCACCCACGATCCCGAGGGCAAAATGCTCCGCCGCCGCATAGAACGACGTCTCCTCCAGCAACTCATGTCAGGATGCGGCAAACCATGGTGTCATAACTCCGAATGGTGTCGCACAGGCCACAAGAACTCAACCGGCGAAGACAAGGTCACCAGCGCAAAAGATGCACTACCAATAGTCAAGCCTATTCTCGACGCCCTCGCGCGAGGCGAGACAGACGGACTGAGATTCTGCGTCGATGAAGCGGCGCAGACACGACGAGCTACGGCTGAAATGCTCGCTGCTGAGGGTCTGTATGAGTTGCCATGGTGCATTAAAGCGCTCGAAGAATCTCAGAACAATATAAGTGCGGCACAGAGCTGGCTTGGTGATCGGGCGCCGAAGATCAATGAAGTTCTGAGCTGAGCTGAGCTGAGCACTCTTTTGTCGGAAAGATGAATCCAAGCGATTGTGGCAGCTGGATGGGTTTGCATATTATAGAAGTAGGGTAGACTACATAACTTGATACTACTGAGTTGAATTTGTACTTGCCGCCTCTCTGATTCCTGTTTCAATTCAGCGTTCATGTCATTCCAATGATCGGTGCCTGCTGTACATGCTCTTCATACACATTCAACATTACGCTTACCCTCAATCTTTGAGCAAATATATGTGTAAGTAATACACAAAACATCAGCAGTACCATATACAACGCCTAAGTCCTTCATAGTACCAGAAAACATGAAATGACAATGTCAAGCAATTTCATTCCTAGTGAAGCAAACTACAACCCCCTCTCCTCTCCCTCATCCTACGATCAAACCCCGTCCCTCCCCCTCCCCATCACCGCAGTCCCAAAGTCAAACTCATCTAACCTCCCACCTCGCACCGTATTGCTCCTCGCATGTCTAGGACTAACAAGAACCATCCCCTCCTCCAGCTTCTCATTCGCTATCTTTATACTCTCCGCTTCAGAAGGGACCCCAATCTTCGCTACACCCAACGCCAGTGATGAATAGTCATTTTGTGCTAGAGTCTTTCGCAGCGATATCTGAGACAGGGTCTTCTGGAATAGCGCTTGACTGCCGTTTGGTGCGTGGTACAATGGGGTTGGATGTTGTGCGTTGGCGAAGGTCGATGTACTCGATGGCTTTTCGGAGGAAGGTAGCGTGAGGGTTGATGGTTCGGTGCCGTTTGTGGATTTGTTCGTTTTGCGTCGGATGACAATGAACAGTATGACTATGAGGATGAAGAGGGCTGTTAACAGGCCGAGCGCTACCCAATCGATTTCCATTGCGCTGCCTCCGTTGGCGGGATTAAGTAGTTGCTGATTCGAGTGTTGACCAATTTCAAGCAATCCTCGTCGGAGGCTGGCAGGACCTCGCTCAGTATGAACACAATGGACCCTCCCAGATCACCGGGGCAGGTAGTCTTGATTGGCACTCTCGGCCTGAGGACAAAAGAGAGGATTGTGAGAGTATTGTCGGCCCACTCTCCACTGGCGTATATATGATGGCGGTGGTTCCTTTCGGCTTGTCCTTCAAAACTTTTGTGGTCGTGTCTTTGCGCAAACCTGGCAATGTTGCGTAACTGCGGAGCACTTGGCTGGCAACGGCGACTTGGAATCTTTCGGTGAAGCTGCAAGGTACTTGAAATTCCCTCTGTGCCACTTTGCTGGTTGATGAGGGAGGATAAAAATGGGGGTCAAACGCAAGCTCTGATATGGACCACTGTTGGTTGGTTTCAGCATTCATAAGAGGTCCAGTACTCGTATTCCACCGGAAGCTATTAGGAGGCGCGATGATAGAAGGTCGAGCTAAGAGCATGTAGAAATGGGATTTTTGATGCTGGGAAATGCGCAGAGTAAATGATGAGGTCAAGTTGTGGATATGAATTCTGAGTGCTACTTTTATCTGATCACTTGGAAGTAGTAGTGGTGATTAGCTTGGAAACTCGTCGAGTCCAAGCTGCTGGAAGAGGTAGACAAAGGACATATGACTTAATCAGATGGGTCGTGCACAGACTTACTTTTCTTTTCTAGAAATACACTATACAATGATTTCATGCATCAGTAGTCCGTGCTCATACGAACGCATCGAGGTAGCGCTTTATGCTTTCGGATCTGAATCTATGAGTGAGGGTTCCAACCAGTTCAACTCGGAACAAGCCACCACAAGTGACAGTTTTGTGCGATATTTCTTGGTCAAAGATGGTAGGCCAATGCTCATCGTTGAGTCGGCTGATCCTGGACCGGATGTCCTTGGTGAGGACCGTTT
Source organism: Neophaeococcomyces aloes (assembly GCA_022813445.1). Lineage (NCBI taxonomy): Eukaryota > Fungi > Ascomycota > Eurotiomycetes > Chaetothyriales > Neophaeococcomyces > Neophaeococcomyces aloes. The sequence goes on from JAKLMK010000023.1 coordinate 23,242, forward strand.
TCTGAAGACGAGAAAGACTGTAGATGATGGCCAGGGATTTGTAGAGACGTGTAATAGGTCTGAGGCGGAAGGTTTGAGCCCCACCCTGACCTGGTCCAATAGTTGGTGACAGGAAACCTTCGTGGGTGATATCGATGACCTGCAACCTGCACTGAAGAATCTACCACTGGCAGGTATGCTGCTTGCTGGACCTGCATGCTAGGATATGATGTTTGTGGAGCCTCCACGATAGGATTCTTCCAAGGCCAGTCATTCCACATTCCTCTGTGTTGTGGCTTGGGCCACAATGGAGTGCTGCATATGGCCATTGGTGTATCCTATTTCAACCATTTTCCATATGCCCACTGAATTCGTTGAACCACCTGCAGTTGTCGATGTATGCCAGAGCGGACGTTCATCAGGTCGTTAATGTCCTCGAGGAAGTCGCGAAGGATGTGCCCTGGCATTAGAGATACAGCTCGTTGTCGCAGGACATGAACGTCGCAAAGGAGAAGACCATGGTCTTTGAAGGATAACACATCCTCTTGAGTAGGCGTTGCATTCAAGAGGATGCGACTGATGTTACTGTTTCTGTTAGTGACCATTCGTAACACTGTAATGAATACATACCGCAGAAGTCGCACAGTGTCACCCTGTTCTTTCATTTGTTGGACGCCTCTTCTACTCCCAAAAGTGGAACTGAGCCATCTGTACGCCAACCATGTCAGAACCATGCCTGGCGCGATTCCTATCATGCCAAACAACAATTCCTGGCTTTTCAATATCGAGTCGATACCGTTCATGGCAACTTCAAGGTCAACCTTCGTCTTCTGAACTTGGATGAGCAGTGCGCGAACAAGGTTGCCAAAGATGGCATTTTTCGCTGGACTCTGAATTTGTTTTTCATATGCTTTGAGCACGGTGCTGAGGTCGCCTTCCCTAACCTTGGTCCTAATTTCAGCAATCTGGACTTCGGTGTAGGTACTTCCGTTCTCCGGATTCTGCACGGCAAAATCGACTACCATCCGTTCCAGGCTTTCACGATCGGACCGCAGGCTGTCTTTACTCATTATGGCCAATTCGCTGTTTTCATCATGGCGTATGGTGCCGATAAGGCGCTTCGTTGGATCAACCACCCAGTTGTACCAGAAGTCGATTGTGGTGGCGCCCAACTCACGGATCCATGTGGTAATCTCTTGCCGTCTGTTGACTAGGATACGAAGTAACGTGCTTCCCGACAGGAATAAAGCAAGTGCCGGTATCCAATATCGCACCAGCCTTGATGGTTTGCCAAAGTCAAGGGCCAACTTCTGTGACTCACGCTCTTGTTCTGGAAGGTGCACGTCGAGAATCCGTAGCAGTTTGTCGACCAGCTGTGACGGCTGAGCATACCAACCAGCATCGACGAAGTCGATTACAGTTTCTTCGTACTCGACAAATGAACTTTTCATTGATTTTGCATGCGTCAGAAGACCCTCCAGTAACACGACACTCTTCGCAACAGTGACTCTCCAAGCTTTCTGTGTGTCCGCCTCATCACCAACAAAAGACAAGCCCTCCTCGACCAACAGGCCAATAGCTGTAGCAGATTGTTCTCGCAACTTCTTAACACCATCTTGTTTCTTTCGAGCTTCCGTACGGCAGAGAGCGAATGGCGAGAGGATGCGGGTGCGGGCTTGCGCTAAAGATCTCTCATCTATACTTTGCTGAACCAAACCATAGAACTCTTTCCATGCTTCTGTCACACCATGCGTCGATTGCTGTGCGGCATCACGCACACTGATGGTAGATTGGTATCGTTGTTTCGCATCAGCGTATATCTCTTTGGCTGAATTCAGGAAGCGGACAGGCGACGTTTGTAGGGTGTAGAGACCAGTGTAGGCGTATGACCCTAGCACATCATCCCAATACCATATTGACTCGCTGAGAGGGATGGTCTGGTCGAGAAGTGTGTTGAGAATTGTTCCATAGACCTGTATCGTGGCTTTCCCCACAGCAAACCACTCTAGTTCGTTTTCATCAGAAGATAGTGTAGCAACATCTCCTGTCCTCTTGATCTGGGCAATCGTGTCTCGAAGTCGCTGTTGCTTCAGCAAGGGTCGTGTGCCAGTAGTGGACAGCGCTCGTAATATCTGTCACATCATCAGCATGCGAGGATCCGTCGGGCTACATCTTAGAGGCTTACCGATTTGAGGTTTGCAGTTCGGACATCGTCCTCAGGAGACGCAGCGGTTGGAGTGGCCTCAAGGAGTTCTTCTTCAGTAATAGGTGCCGGCGGAGCTGCGGCGGCAGCTAGTTGATACTTGTCAAGCACTGCATCGAGACGACGAATACGATCGTCCACGATTGACATGGCGGCAGTACAACTTGACAGAGATCGACTCCATAGGCATCGTTCAACTACTCATGTTTAGAAGTTACCGTAAGCAGCAGGTACAAGGATAGGAGTTACGTCATGAGAGCTTAAAATTGTGGAAAGTGGTGGAATGATTAACCGTGGGAAGATACAGCTACGGTTGACGAGACTTGCCACTGACACCAAAAAAGGAGAGTTTGAAGATCTACAGTGATTATCTTTCGGTCATTCATTCGTCCCATCAGCTATCGTCTACCTTCCAGTTGAAGGCACTCCTATGGGCTTGATGGTCATATTTCGTGATTGTAGACTTCGAACATCTGCTCACTGTACCTGCGAACAACCGCACAGCTTTAGCCGGACCACGATATAACCATGTCTACCTTCTTCTTCCAGTCAACGAGTGACACCCTTTCGACGTGCCCTTTTCAGAGATCACCTAATGCCACCATACTGCTCAATCCGCTTCTTCAGGTTTGTTGGCTTGTAATAAAGGTAAGCAACGTTTTAGTGTTAGACGAAGACCTACCACTATTGGCTCGATTCTGTGGTATGTTTTTTCCCGTCCACCGTCGCACTGACAATGACCGCCAGTGATGAATGTGTTCTGGATGGTGTTCTTCGACATGTCGCTGAAGGGTTTTTTTGTGCCACTTGGTTGAAGCTTGTGTCGTCTTAAGATAATCTGCAAGGAATTCTGGGCACAACCGGCAGGAATAACGAACCCGCGCCATTGTGATTTGTAGGTAGTGGTCAGTGGTTTGGAGGTAGTAGTCAGCTGATGCCCTTCGCGTTCAACAACTGTTGTCCTATGATTCAAAGTTTGTTGACAAATCTGGTCGAGGTGAAAGCAATGATTTATACACGACTGGCAATGCGATATGATGTCGTTTTAATATTGATCGACTAAAATCGTGTGAGCGCCGAGAAATAATTCAGCTGACAACGCTGAGCGAGTATTTCCAAGTGATCTGGATCGAGCCAGGAGATCATACTTGTATGGTGTGATATCCTTTTGCCACACTGTCCCTGTGCAATGCAAAGCTATCACAGCTATCATATTAAGCTATACCCTTGTTCTGATTTCAATTTCCCACCTTTGATAACGCAAAGACCGACCAGACACCGTACACCTTTCTTCGACCACCCCAGGTAAGTTTTTCACCATCAACATCCTGAGTTGTCATGCCACTTCCTTAGGTGATCGTCATCTCTCTTGTCATCCTTCTTTGGCGAAGCACTACTGCTGTCCGTCGATTTTGAGCCAGCTGGGGTTTCTGCATGAGCTCTGTTGAAGAAGAAATGAGTAGTCGAATAGTATTGATATCCAGTGTAGCCAGCGCCAGCACCAACTGCACCCCTTGTCACTGCTTTGACACCCGTTCGTACAGCTTCCATCGTGAATGTGATGTTAAGCCGAGACCGGTGCTCAGTTTGGCTGATGTAATCGAGTTGGTGGATTTCGCTTGTTCTAAGCTAGCAAGTAGAGGGGTTGGGTGCTTTGAACGGTCCAGCGATTGCAGGGAAGAGGCTTCACCGTGAATCCAACTTTCCTGGGAGAGGTGATTCAGAGGCGATGGATCGTAGTGTTTTAGTACTTGACACGATGAGAATATCATCAGGTGAGATGATGCAAACGCAAACGATATGATAGGATCCCGATAGAGGTAGCGTTACGATCCTATCATATCTTTTCCCGATGTCGTCAATGCCAATTATCCTCCGCTCGTCCTTGAGTGGGCGCTTTTTTCTTGTTCACTGACAATCAAGTCTTCTCTCACGTACAGGATGGATAGGCGGACCACTCGCGGCTGCGGAACGTCCTTGTAGTACTCTTATCAGATGCGTGCGAGGACTAGCAGCACCAATTGAATTCCACAACTTTCATCGCGTCTAATTCGTTGATTGATAAGATCGACCATGCTTCGGTCGCTCTCGTCAATGGAAGTTCTGTGACTCGAGCTGTTGTGATGCTCCTATTGGTAAGACACAGGTCGTGGTACACTCCGGGATTTACCAGCGCCATGTCGTTCACCGCTTTTAGCAACTTGCAAGACCACTTGTCGCAGAGCACGGACAGTCCTCACAGCCATGGGAGAAGCACGACGTATGCATGACCTTTCTGGTAGGGCGGGAGGACAGGAGCTCTCGGGCGCTCGGAGCATCTCCCGATTGGGCTAGGATATTCGGCCGAAGGGGCGGATTCATTCGTCGCATATTGACCAAAATGTGATACAACAAACAACATTGCAATAGCTGCAGAGAAAAACCATCCGTTCCGTGACACCGTCAAGATACGATGAAATCGGGTTCCAGTTCTGTCGATATTGAGAAAAGGCGTCAAGGATACGAGCCTGGATCGTTCATTTCGATGAACCCTTATGTTGGCCTCTTTGTCGTTGTTGGACTGCTGATGAACTTTAATATAGCATATTGATGTAGATACATTCGACGTGACTCGAAATGCTCGGTTGATGCTACTGGAAACTATAGCTTGCGTCTGTAGAGGACGCTGACAAGGCGCTCATCCAAGGGCGTGCTGGAGAGCTAACCTAGGATCGTGTTTGCGTCTCCTGAGCTTGAAGCTTCGGATACAAGGATCTTCAGCGGAGTATCGGTAACAGAGCGACATCAGTTCGTACTACCTTGACATACCTGAGTGCCATTCCACTGGTACTGAAGCTCGTGACTGTGTATCGATTTTGATGAAACTCGGTCACTACTGGCGTTGTAAATTTGTATGATCCAACAAGCAGCTGTCCTTGAGAAGTCCTGCTGCCTTCCTCACACATTGTGTCACCTCGACTTGCTTATACCATTTTCACTGCGCACTCTGCTGCAGCTGAGGCTTGTAACTCAAAATACCAAACACCAAACAATTCGCACTGTGGGGGATAGTGAGTCTTGTTTGACGATGCCCGCTTCATCATGGAACAGTGGACGTAGCTGAAAAAGAAACAACTTGTAAGCTTTCTTGGCTAGCAGACCGCAGTGGTCTGCCCGAAGGGATCCGTCAAACGAGTGGCCACCCTGTTAAGGAGGCGCCAGCTACGTGCTTCATGTTGCCATATTTGCAAGAATATTGTTTAGAGAAATCCTCTGGTGGATTAACAGTGCAGGGGTGTATGACGAGCGTTACATGTGTTCAGCCTCCTTCGGTCGAGGTCATCCAAGCACTGTTCATGGCTGAACCAGTGCTCGATACAACGAGAGATCTGGAGTGCCGCACGATTGTCGTATCATCATGATTTCATGCAAAACGCTGGTTACATCGTGCATTTTCCCAGTTGTACCACTATCGTATATCATCGAGGAGAGTTATCGAACGTCGAATCCGAAGACGAACAAGTATCAGCTGCCAGAAGCAGTTCCCTCACAAACTGAGCTGGTACATCTGGCTGCTTCGTTTCGGTTGAGGACTTCACCGGAGCCCACAACTCATTGGTCAACGCAGCTGTATTCTCAACGTATTCCACAATTTCGGGATGACGAGTGCAGAATCTGCCGTACCAGTGTCTACCAACTACGCGACCAACGTGTTGCATAGAGAGTACCGACGCGTACTGTTGGACCTGAACACGGCTTGGCGGTGAACCAACACTGTTTTGCTGGTGAATCCAGCTGACAACCCCGTTCTCTTGCGCGTCTGTGAGTACTGGCTGCTTCGTATGTGCCTTGCGAAGAGACTTCTTTGGCCCGTGCAATCTTTCTCTGAAAGTGGTCAGAGCCAGTTTGTAATGAGCGGCACATTGTCGTTCACTCGGGAATTGGCCCTCACGGAAGGCACGAATGGCCTCTGCGACAACCGCCTCATCAACCACACCCATCGAGACAAGTGTCGGGAAAGGAAAAAATCCAACCTAGGAGACTCATTCACAGATGATGTCGTGAACTGTATGAGAAGTGACTCAAACATGTTGAAGCAACCAAATTGGCCGTCTCATAATGGCCAGAAACACGGTCAATGGTCGCGTTTCAAAGATTTATCCCTTCCAGGTATATGCGAAGTATCCTCGCACATGCCTGTTACATTCATCCTACGGTGAGGCAGAAGAGCAGCCAATCACTAGTTATATGTTCAACCGTAGCCGGGACACCTCGAGAACCCTCGAACCGTCAACCCACTACATACTGTACATAGATACACAAGATACAGTACTTCAGCCGCTCGTTTACAAAGGTCAAGTCGGGAACTCAACTGTTCTCTCTCTATTCAAACCCTACACTTGTCGGGGCGGTCCGTACTAAGTCTCTGCCGGTACATCAACTTCACCTCACTGTTGCGCTACTACAGAGCAGGCCATAATCTCACTTCAACACGCGCGCGATAAGACATTGCCGATGAGCAGATTATTACAGACTTCAACGCGTGAAAACGACCGACGTTGCAGGCCACGCTGTGGTCCAATCATTCCACAAGTACTGCACATGAAGAATGTAGGGAATATGATTCCGACGCTTGGAACAAGAGTGGGCTGATAGGTATGATGTAATTAGTAATTATGACATCGGATAATTTCATGCTTCCAGCAATCTGCGGGGCCTGCCTCATGCTGTACCTGTAGTCTGTAGCACAGATCTGATCAACTAGAAAACTACTACTGAAAGCAAGTGGTCGTCAATCTTATTATTACAACAACTACAAGTAAGACAATCAAGAATCAGTGAGATCATCAATATGTCCCGCATCAATTCTGGTAATGCCCTTGACGCTGGTGCGTCGTCGTAAGCAATCACTCTCCAACCTGATTCATCCATCGTGTACTGACGCTTGTCGACAGTGCTTTGAAAAACACCGATCTTGCTGATGGCATTCATGAAGACGTCTCAAGTGACCTTACCCGTGAGGCCGGACCTGGCGGCAAGAAACAACCCTGGCCTATGTCCAGTGGTAGAAATACAACCACGGGCAGCATACTTGGCGGAGACTCAACCAGTGGAAGCATACTTGGTGGGAGCACGACTGGCGGGAGCATACTTGGCGGAACTACCCTTGGTGGTACCGGCGGCGCCCTTGATCAGCTGGGTGGTGCTCCAAAGCTCCTAGGCAGTGACGCAAGCAAGATTAGTGGAGACAATTTCACTGCAGGTGCATCCAGTGCAGCAAAAGACACAGACTTCACCGACAGCATACATGAGGATGCATCAAAGGGCATCGAGAGCATCAAGGGCGCAACGTCGAGAGTTGCGAACTCGACAGGCATAACCTCGAATCTGCCGCAGTTAGGCGAAGGCTCTTATCAATCACCCAATGTTGCCAATACTGCAAGCGGTGTGCTTGACCGTGTAAGAGAGACAGTGAGTGGTGTGTTTGGCGGCCATACCGGTACGGCAACCAAGACTCCAACAGCAAGCGCAATGGACGCCGGTGCCTCGGCCGCTATCAAGTCTACAGATTTGACGGACGGCGTGTATGAGGATGCAGGTCGGGGAATCGAGAGTGTTGTGGGTGCAACTGCGAGGAGAAGTTGAGCTTTGACCTTCGAATAACCATGCATGCATCGAGACGTGAGGTAGTTCAACCAACGCTGGTCAAAATCAGAGATTTCCATCTCAGTAGACAACAGCCCTTTTTTTTGCATGTATGCTTGCTACGTATGGAACTCAAGGGTGTCTCTTCTTCAAGTCGTCGGAAATTTGTGTGGTCTCAGGGATTGCGACCGTAGGCAAATTTGTTCTTTCCTGCATTCATAATAGGAAGATATGATTGCACAATAAAAGTTGCGTATCATAATTCTCCATATCTGCATGCAACGACATGTTAGTGTCGCCTCCCAAAAAATTGCTGCCACCGTTCTGACAAGAGAGTTTTTGCACTATAAGCACGACGGGAGTACTCCATGAAGTCACGAAACCACTGTTCTCTTGAAACCTGTGAAGAGATAACGTATCAAGTTATCATATCCCACGTGACTGACTTGAAGATGAACTTAGTGAGGTACATGTACTGTAGCTACTACTTATAAAACTTGATGCGAACTTGGGAAGGTTCATCGTTGCTAGGTGCACAGAAACATATAGTAACACCAGATACGCAAAGGTGGCTCTGGCATCTATTTTCTTGTCTGTCACATAGTAACACCACCTAACAACGGCTTCCACGTAATGTCGCAGTACCAGGATAAGACGTCAAAGCGAAAGCCTTCATTGCCGTTAGAGTTATGTCGTTGCTGCACGCCAGAATAAGCACTATGGAGACAGGACAGGCCCTGCAGTGGCAGTATCTGGGAGTCATGGTGTAGGCGGTGTGCAAGGATGTCCGTCGCAGCACCTACAGTGTACCTCCTGTGCTGTGTGTCGAAATACTCGTAGGGTAGGGAAAGCTATAAACATTGAAGCTTGAGTACTGTAGTATGTGCTCGGTACTTTTGCTATTTAGGGTTTGAAGTGCGGGCTCGATGTTGCTGCCACTTTGATTTTTGAGTTAGCCTGATAGAAGTCGAGGCATCCAGTGTGGAGCAAGGATGCCAAAGCTCAATACTTCGTATGACCTCCCATATCGAAACTTCAAGTTAGTCTTCCTGATCCTCAGGATCTCCCCGGATCTTTGGCATCCAACAGCACCACGAAATCTATGCCATAACAGGTCACGACCACATGTACAGTACTGCGTGTAGCGGAGTGCGAAACTTTCCGATCTGCTAAGCACTAAGCTTCAAAAAGGATGAGGAAGCAAAATCGGTCGATCCACAAGAGATTAAAAAGTACCATAAGGCCTCCCCAGAATATCTTCGCGTTTCCACAGTAAGCAGTCCAGATGTGATCTTTCCTGGTTTCGACGCCACTGGAGTTATGCTTGGCGCCCATTGTCCACTTCAGCCAACGGATACCCTGGTTTCCTCCACCGATCAAGCTACGGTGTCGGGGTTAGGCCAACCAGCAAGACAAGTATGCAGGATGGATTCATAGTAGGCTGTTACCGTGGACCACAGCAGACACATATAAGCGCGAGACAAGACCTCGCCTCTTCTGAATCTTGAGCCACATTGTCTCACAGCCAGATTTTTCAGAGCACTTAAAAGTCAAGTCATACATCATGGGTTCAGTCAGTAACACAGAAGACCAATACGCCAAGTTCAAGGAGCAGCCGATCGAGGGACGATTGTTCATCAACGGCGAGTTCGTGAACGCGAAGAGTGGGAAGACGTTCGATGTCATTAATCCTGCAACGGAAAAACTTACGGCTTCCGTGCAGGAAGCAGGTGTGGAAGACGTTGACGATGCAGTCGCTGCCGCGAAAGCTGCCTTTCCTGCTTGGTCCGAGCTGGCAGCTGTAGAACGCGGTGCATGGCTGTTTAAGCTTGCAGACGCTCTGGAAAAGCGACTACCAGAATTGACATACCTAGACGCTGTCTCGATGGGTGCTCCAGTCGCCACCAACTGTACGATATTTTTGTTCCTTGAGTACTAATGGCTGACGATACATTTAGACTTCAACCCTGTATCGCTAATGGCCTTGCGTTACTTCGCCGGTAAAGCTTGGGATGTTTCTGGCGATTCCTCGCTCAACACGCCTGGCTTCGTCAACCTCACATTCAGACAGCCTTTTGGTGTTACGGCAGGTATCACGCCATGGAATGTTCCTGTTGCAATGGTGGTCTTCAAAATGGCTCCTGCTCTCATTACTGGCAACACAATCGTTATCAAAGCTTCGGAGAAAGCACCACTCGGACCACTTATCGTCGCTAAGTGTTGTCAAGAGATTGGTCTACCAAAGGGAGTCTTCAACCTCATCAATGGATATGGTCGACCAACTGGTGAAGCTCTTGCCAAGCACATGGACGTTCGCAAGATCAGCTTCACCGGCTCTGGTATCACAGGTCGTGCCATTAAGAAAGCTGCAGCCGAGTCCAACCTCAAAAATGTTACCCTTGAACTTGGTGGAAAATCTCCGCTCCTGATTTTCCCCGATGCCGACCTCGAAAAGGCAGTCCCAGCCGCCGCCTCGTCCATTCTTCTTATCAGTGGTCAGGCCTGCATGGCATCGTCGAGAGTCTACGTACATGCTGATATCGCAGACAAATTCATAGAAGCCATGAAGACTAAAATGACACAAATGGGTCGATCAGGTGATCCTCTGGCTCCTGACGCTATGCGCGGACCACAGGTGGATAAAATTCAATACAACAGAGTCATGGACTTCCTCAGCTATGCTAAAGACAACGGACTGAAAATGCCACTTGGTGGTACCGCTGAACAACACCACGACTCCGGCTTCTACATTGCACCCACCATCATCTCAGATGCGCCGGAAGATTCTCGCGTAATGAAGGAAGAAATCTTTGGCCCTGTCGTTTGCATCAATACCTTTACCGATGAGGATGAAGTGTTGAGACGCGCGAATGATACCGAATATGGATTGTACGCATCTGTATTTACAAAAGACGTTAGTAGGGCATTAAGAATCGCGAAGAAGTTCGAGGCTGGCAGCGTCGGCGTGAACTGTACTAGCCCGCAGATTGCCTTGGACTGTCCTTTTGGAGGTTTCAAAGGTTCAGGAGATGGAAGAGAGTTCTCTCGGTATGCCACCGATTACTGGACCGAGTTGAAGAGTGTCTACATCGCTGTGTAAAGAATGTAGTTGATGGTACCCAATCTCGAGGTAGGCCTCTTGATTACAATTATTGTAGAGCACTTTACAACCGGAAGGTTTCGCGGCATTTCATTTGATTATCCTCCATTGCACCTCACAACTTCTATCACGATATTGTTATGACTTGGTTGTACCTAAGCTTTACGCTTGTCTCCAGTTGTGATTAAGCAACGCCTTGTTCTAAGAAGTAATATGAAGCGACTCACCCCTATCATTTAGCTGATGAATACCTGGAGTACGACCCGGGAGATGACCACCTTCTCGTTTTCCTTGTCGGCATTAACAAGCATTTTGATCCTGCTCTGTACCCTGATTGCAGCTGATCAAACAATTCTCCATGATGATATTGTTCTACCGATATGCTCTTTCTTAAACTATCAGTTCCCCGGCCGTGTCGCATTTCCTGGTAGCAATGCTTACCATTCTCAGATAGCTACTTACTGGGCATCGAACCAGGGCGAGCTCTACTCATCATGTCGCATCACACCTTGGGATATCGCCGATCTTCAGGGGATCATGTATTTTATCTCTTTGGCCAACGTTGCCTTTGCGGTCAAAAGTGGTGGTCATTCCGTTGTTGCCAATACCTCGAATATTGAGGAAGGTACCGTCATTGACCTTGTTTTATTGAACCACATCAACGTCAACCTTGAAAACAAGTACGTTGACGTCGGCATGGGTGCAAGATGGATAGATGTGTACGAGAAACTCCAAGGTCAACCTTTCGGCGTTGCTGGTGCCAGAGCAGGATCTGTTGGAGTAGGCGGTTATCTGCTCGGTGGTGGCTTGTCAGTGTATCAAGGAGCAATCGGTTGGGCTTGTGATAGTGCGACACTTCTTGAAGTTGTTCTTGCCAACGGGACACTACTTGAGGTAAGTCAAGGCCAACATCCACATCTGTACAAAGCATTGAAAGGTGGCGCAACCAACTTCGGTATCGTGTCGAGAGCACGAATACGCCTGATTCCGTCTCTACCGACTATCGACATCAAGATGTTGCAGTACGATCTAGCCCAACTCAACTCTCTCCTTAATGCTGTCGTCAGGTATAACAGCTATGCCGCCAAAGACCCACTAGCCACTGCTTCACTCAGCATCGGTACGCAACTCGGTGGTCCTGCTCGAATCAGCATAAGTGTTGTCCTTACACATCCAATTTGTATCAACAACAGCCTTGTTCTACAACCATTCTTCAGCATACCACACAATATTGGCACTCAACAGCGAATGTCACAATATGACTTGGCATTGCTGTACGATCAAATGAATCCTGGAGGCTACCGCCAAGTTCGGACTACCTCAACCGTCCTTAACAATGCTCACACCCTCGAGCCTATGCGGAAGGCTATGGACGCCCTCGTCGAGTATTTTTCAAGCCTCAATGACACCGACGTCCAGGTCGGCTTTCTCATTCAACCTCTGACACTTCCCCATCTTCGTGCAAGCGCGACTGCAGGTGGTAATATCCTTGGTCTCGAGAAAGAAACCTCACCTCTGTTGTTACTCTCTGCAGAAGTCCGCCATTCCAATTCTGAAAATGATGATGTTGTCCAAGCGCAAGTTCTAAGCCATATGGATAGCATTGAACGACACGCTGTGGTGCATAAGGGATTACATGCATTCCGATACCTGAATTATGCTTCGGCCCAACAGGACGTTTTCGGGCATATCAGGAAGGACAAGGAACTATGGTCATGGCTGCTTGCTGTAAAACAGGCTTATGATCCAAGGAACATTTTTGGCCGACAAATGAAACACCCCTTCAAGATTGATGTGTAATAGTCCTTGTCAATGGCTTTTCGACACGAGCAAAAGACACCGAGTTCGAAAATCAGTTTGGACGCATTCACTTGTTCAGTAATGACTGTCTAACAAGACTTAAAACCCACTAGATCCCTCCTTCCTCTTCACTTGCACTGGAGTCCTCCTGCTCTCCACAATACGACTTTCAACCCGTTCATCACATCCACTACTGGCTCCCTCTCAGCGCGCATGTGCCTCGAATGCAGATGCCGGTCAGTTGGCATAATAAATGCTCCAGCACCCGAAGCCATCATTATTCGTGAAGATCCGAAGTCAGCTAGCTTCTTATCGGTCTAGCAATCTCAATTTCAGTCTGTTCCGAGTACGGATCGCTAACAATCCACATTGTCGACGGGAAACGTAACTGGTGACGATGTGTGAACACACTGCGGAACCTTAGTTTAGGGTCAATCTCAGCATCATAGGATCCATTGGAAGTTCATCGACGAAAGGTGCTGGGCTGAGTTGTCCACCTATCGACTAAGTATCTCGCGAGTACAGATAGCTACGACTGGGGGGTCTTACTTTGTGCAACCGTTCTTGTTCGATTCAAGTTGTCTTTGCATAGCTTGAATGGCATAGAGATTAGGACTAAGTTTCTGATGAAGCTGTACAAGTACTATTATAAACGACAAAAGGCGTACCGACATTATTGCTTCTTTCTCAGCCGCACATCAAGTACATCTAAGTCTAACGTCCCACTCGAATACCCAGCATATCTCTTCCCATCTTCTATAGGCTCGACATGTCCACTAGTGAAGGTACAATGCCCGATCCCACCATTCTCGGCCGCACTTCCTGGAACAACACCCCACATGATTGCACTTGTGCTCGCGTCAGCATCCCACTCCGGCCGATGACACGCCGCTGATATGGCTGCACTACAGCTCCCTACCAACAACACTTTAGAATCGTACTTTCTCCTACCAATCCAATAGGCAGCAGCAATGATCAATATGCCTAGTATAAGTACGATGATCATGGCCATGGGGGAGAAACCACAGGATGCGATTTGCACGGGGTTCGATAATGCACCTGTAGCATCATAGTCTGCCACTACAGCAAGGAAGATAGATCGTGATATCAGCCAGTGTAATAAGGCCGATAGCGCCATGAGGGGTAATGCCACCTTGTACGGTAATTGGAGAAAGTGTGTACTTCTTTGGTGTGACTTCGGTGTTGAGACACGGAGGTATTTTCGCTCTTTTGCGAATTTGGACCATTCTTGTTGAACCCACATACTGGTCAGGAGTCCGTTGAGATTGAGATACAAGAATGAAAATATTGTTTGTGGCAAGTTGGCGATGAAGATGGCCGCTGTAATTTGCAAGGATGGATTTTCGATATTGTCAATACTCCAACCAGAGATGATGGCTGACGCATGGACTGTACCAAAGCCGAGTTGCCAGATCGTCACGCCCCGTCCACTGATGGCATTAATGGCGGCGCCAAGGAAGCCGAGCACGACGATCAGCGCAATGACTATCAGACCGACAGTGGCTGTCCACCTCCGCCCGCTGGCGGCCTTTGACCAACGAGTTGTCTTTAATCTTGCTGTTTGTTGCTTTGCACTATCTTCCATTGTCCATAAAGGCCGTTGGTGCGTACTTCGCAGATAAGCACGTTTCGAATACTCTTCTGCATCCTGTCTCGTAAGTAAGCATAACCCTCGTGTTGTTTCATCTGGGACATCGAGGAAAGACTCCATGGCATCGCCGATAGTGATTAGTGGATGGCCAGTAAGTCGAAATGCAACGATGAGCATCAAAACCAGTTTAACGGCATTGCAAAGAACAACGACGACCACAATCGGAATGTTTCCATTGAAGCTGCATGTCTGTGGAGTCTTTTCAGCAAGACAATGGTCGATGGAATATCCCAATGGCATCCATTCGTCAGGCACTGCTTCCACACGATCGACATAAGAGTCACAAGGAGGATGCGTTGAGCCGTCTGAGGGGGTGAACTTGGCGAAAATGGCAGGATTGCCACGACAAATCCAGTCAAAGGGCGAATACGTTTGTTGAGGGAGGTTGATATCGCCAGCGAATTGATCCTGGTCAAGCCGAAGAACCGAGGAATGGTCTGTGCTGGCATTTGAAGACACGAGTATCAAGTTTCGATGGTCTTGCTGTAGCACTTGAGCATAGGCTTTAATACAGTCGAGTTTGTCCAGGCGGTCGTAGACAAAGGTAGTGTTACTCATGACTTGAGTTTGTAAGATCGTTGGCATTAAGGCATAGTAACCGAGACTGTCGGATGAATGGGTTACAGTCGCGTTAGCACCGGCCAGAAAAGCAGGTGTGACGACGACCATCTCATAGTCGTTGGTCGCTAACGATGAGTAGAAGGCTGAATTGTACATCAGGTGAAGTGGAATGGATGACAAGGCCAACAGCCACCACATCCAAGTTTTGTAAACAGCAATACTTCCTAGGTTTCGAAAACTTGGAACACCGATGTCCAAGAAGTGACCCTTTTCGTGGCACTTGTCGATCTCCAGGCGAGTGGGAGCACACAGACATTGCATACAATAATTAGAGCCGCCGAGTAGGAGGGTGCTCACAACATTGATGGTAAGATGCACCCAAGTATCAATGCGAGATACCGTCGCACAGTCGCCACGATAAACTTCAACCAGATTCGATGTAACGCCGGGAGTGGTTGCGTAGGCCGGATGGTTCCCCAGCCATATGGCAGCAGTAATGTTAATGATGAGAGAAGTCAAGGCGAGGACCGCGGCGGAACATGCTCCAGCTCGCCAACCAGACCATCGCCTGGAGTGCGCTGATGGTCGTGGTAGAAGTGTTTGATCTGCATCAGCTCGCAAATGGTAATCCGAACTGTAATCTTGAAGTGTGAGATGATCTTGTTTTGTGTCTTGCTTGAGCTCGCTGTGACTGTAAATTGAGGCAAGCTCGTAACTATCACCGTAAGCGACGGGACCTTCGGTGTTCACGCGATGATATGCTGGACGTGGGTGTAATAGGTCCATGAGAAGTGACTGACAGGCAGACAGAGTTAATGACAGCTGAGCGGGCCATCCACTTCAAGGCATTTCGAATCGACAAGCTTTCTCGGCTTGTTCCTGCTTTGAAACTCAAGTTAATGGCGAACTTGAAACGCCAAGATCTCCCATGGCTATAATTAGATGGCTAATTAAAATCGCTGGTAGTAGTGAGGAGCCTACTAGTACGATGAGATCAATATCACAATCTATTCCGGCACCACTTACGAAGCTGCAGAAGGTGTGACAACAGTCATCGATCATATCACTGGGGTACAGGAAACATCAGTAGTGTCCGAATTCCAAGCAGCAGATATATATCAGCAGGGAAGGTCCCTAGTACTGTACTGTAGTAACTGGAGTACGGAGTAGACTTACTGATTAGTTACTCGTCCCTCCCGCTTGTTCGTTCTCGTTTTCGTTCCGAGTCTCGGTATCACGTCGGCTTCTTCGTCCAGCTCTTATTATGCGACTGCAAAACATAAATCGTGTTAGTGGTCAAACGTGACGGATGGAATTTTGAAGAGCCCCACGAGCAGACATCGTTCGTGTACTCGACCATGAGCTAACTTCGATGTACGGCACCCGCATGGTTGATTTACACATTGTCGCCAAGGCCAGACGGAGATGGAGATTCACTGGATCTGGTGTCCGAGTTAAGAAAATATACCATTCAGCGCCTAAAACAATCGTACCTACTTCTCCGAGACTGATCTGACCAGCAGCAGCCTCATATCCTGCTCGTCCATCTCATTTGAATCGCTCACCGTTTACCACTTTACTATCTCTAGTTTCGGCCTCAAACCCCATATCCACTGCTCTATTCTTGATTTCATAGCAACTCAAAAGCCCAGACACCCTGCCAGTATTTCTCGAGTCGTATCTTCGCTGTGGCCACATTCTGTCGGCTACACTTTCGCCATGCAACATGTGTGCCAGAAGAAGTTCAAGCCCAAACCTCGTTCTGGTTGTATCATCGACTCTTAACTCCCGTGTCCCGTTGTGGACGTAGAAGGCACGATACTTCATCATGTCCCTCCAGCCTTCCACTGTAGTCTTATCACCGATATGCGTACAAGATGTGGTGTGCTTCAACAGTCGAACATGCGCATGCTCGTAATAGCGTGTACCCTCGGGTATGCCCCAGATTGTGATCTTGTCATCACGCTTTGTAGTCGGGCGATTCAGAAGGGTTCGCACGGCTGTCAAGAGAGTAGCTACCGGTGTGAGAGGAGCAAGGCAGGCTGCATGAACCAAGGTCTCCTCGGCAGCCAGGAGATGCATCTCCGAAGAGGAGCCTGGGACAATCGCAGTCGAACAAAGGCGTTTCCATCTCTCTGCCTTGTCAAAGTTTGCATCGTTCACTAAACAGCTGTAAGCCTGGGCGACTTGGACCTCAGCATGGAAAAAGTAGCTGAGCCCCAACTCTTGTCGCGTCATTCCCCAGGTAGCAGCCTTGTGGAGGTCCCCACGCATCAATTTCGTGGCATCTCCAAGAGGAAAAGCAGCAATCATGTCGATCCCATTCAGCGTATCGTTTGCCTTGCCCAAAAGTAAATGTGCATTGGCTCGTTCGATTTGCATTCCCAGATACGCTGTCACAATGCGCATCAAAGGTTTCGTTAGTATAGCCATATTGGTGCCTAGAGAGTTAGGATCATTCTCAATGTATCTGCTTCTCGCTAGGCCTATAGCTTCAGCATATTTGCCAGCTCCAAAATTGGAATTGATACGCGTGACCAACCCATGCACATAAGTCGGCAGAGCGCGAGAGCTGGTTGGGAGCTTGGGTTGCACTTGCACTTGCCCATCTGTTGCTCGCAATACCGACAGGGAGAGATCCTGAATGCTCACTTCTGCACATGCCCGACAGATGCACAACAATGACTGGACTAGGAGTGATGCCAATTTCCTGTCTTCTTGTTGCGGCGTATTTTTGATTAGCACATAGGGATGCTCAGGCTTGGATGCAGCGATTTGAAGCAAACACTTGTTAATATTATACATGTGTACTGGCGCCAAGAAAGAATCGCAACGTGAATGTTCTCCTTCGATCGGTTTCCCAACTCCGATCACCACGATCGGCTGTACGTTGCCATGAACGTGGTGAGTCATGGGTAATGTCTGTTCCAGTGGCCAGCATTCCTCACTTTTCGAATCAGCTCCGCGTTCTCTTGCGCGTTTGACGTAGGGATCCTGACCTCACAATGCGGCAGCCCCCCGGTCAAGGTCCTGGCAGTAACATCACGTAGTTGCTGGTTGACCTGCATTAGACTAGAGTCCGGATAGAATAGGTCCTGTTCTGGATCATATTTGCTGTTAAGGAGAACCATCTTGGCTATTTCATGGAGGACTTCGTTTGGGAGGTCGGTAAACTGGGTAAGATCGTGGGTAGACATGGCCGGCACGTCGTGTTTGTCAAATGTTGGTGGGTTCTTGATGGCTGTTAGGGTGTGTAAAATGTGTGGATTTTGGTGTTGGGATACTTTCTGTCAAACATGCAAGGTCGGTCGTCTTCATAACCATATTTGAACGATGCCTTTATCCAGGAGTCCTTCAAAGACCTTGGTAGGCAAGACGACCAAACAAAAAAACAGACGCAGGCTGGCTTTGTAACGATAGAGACAAGAGGCTGGCACTACAAAAAATTATTTACAATGTCCTTTGTACCGGGAAATCCTCGCCGGTTCCGCTGACACCTATTGTCGCCCACAGGCAGTAATGCATCCAATGTGTGGCCCCAGACCTAGGTATCATGCACCCACACTGTTAAATCATATACAGCCATGAGAGTCGCACAATCATTGATCTTCGAGCAGCGGCGCTCGTTCGCGATCCTCATCCACGATACCCTCTGCTCTGGTCTTCACGCTTCCAAAGAGACCAGGAATGCCGACACCAAGTGACAGGATGATCAGACAAGCCATAATGATGAACGCAAAGACCCACTGGAACGCAATGACCTTGGTAGACAGTTGTCCGAGAGCGAGTGCTATGAATGTCAGCTGCTGACCTTTATTTAGTGGAGTCCAACGCCTACCCAGTGACAGGAAAGCCAATTCAAAACCCATGGTATAATCCTTGAAGGTGACCAGGAAGAATGCGCCGAGAACCAGAATTCCCCAGATAAATATGTTAGCCACAATCCTGGCAGGAAGGTGGTGAGAATTGACGGCTGCAGCACCACACCACAAGATAGCAACATATGTCCACGCAAGAGGTGCTGAAACAATAGGGATGTGAATCAGACGTGGGTAGTTCGAGTGTCTGAAGTACAGCATGGTCATGTTGAACATGTTGATGATCATCAATACTTCTGCCGGCCAGAAATGCCCACGCACCCAGAACATTAGGAAACCGAAATTCAACACGTTGTGCTATTCTTGTATCAGCCCTACTCAAAACTGTGACATTCCTCTTGCTTACCAGTATGAAATGGCTCCCGACATTGGCTGCGCCGTTCTTGTAGCTCGTGTCGCTGTGCCACAGGTATCGAACATAATGGGCTTGGAGAATCAAGATAACGACCCAGTAGATTGAGGTCACGACCGAATTCAAGTGGAATGGGGTCAAACGGTGATTGTTCTGGCCCCAGATACTGTGGCAGATGTGGTGATGTCGGTGGCAGTCGGTGGGAGCATTGAAGGTGTAGTAGGCTCCCGTTATGAACACCAACAGCCAAGTAACGATCGTCAGTATCTTGTATGCTATGAGGTTGCTGTTCGAAAACTCTTCCCGCTTAGCAAACGGATTGTCTGAGACCGGCGTCAGTAAATCTTCAAGAATGGCGGCCGCCTGCACATACAATCCTGCACTGGCATCTTTGCTTCTGCAGCTGCGGTGTTTTTGTGTTTCCAGAAGTTATCGGTAGACTGGTGACACAAGCAGAATCCTCAGTCCTTGTATGGTCGTGTGGTGGGGATTAGAAAGGTGTACAGTAGGGAATATTGTGTGTGAAGAATGTTAAAGCAAAGGTTGTAGTATCACGAGCAGCTGTCCTGTGACCAACTCGAAGTCAATCTTGAGCATCAAACTCGAGGCAAGACACGCCGATCTTTGGAGCTTCCTGCAGCTCAAGTCAAGCTTGCAACCACCAGCCACAGCAAAGGCCGTAACAGAGTGGGAGAGAGTGGGTAAGTGGGGGTCGCGACTGATGTCATTGTGCGCTATCAGTGAAGTTGTTGTTTCTTGCACCACTACGAAGCAGTCAAAAGATTGCTTAGGTACATTTCCCACGGAGAGAGGGTCACTGACAATGAACGAAGTGAAGAGCCAATAAGAATAATAACATTTTCTATAAGCCCATACCCATCGCCTCATCATAGCATTAAAATTCGGCCATAGCCAATTCATAAGCATAACCCAAAGTCATCTTTGCATGCTGGAGCATGTGATCAAAAGATAAGTACTCAATCTTGTCTTCTGTGGTGTGAATCTTGTTGTCCGAATACTTGAAGTCGGACTCGATCACGAATGCAGACGGGTATCCGTACTTGCTGGCAGATGCATGGTCAGAGCAAGCATACCCACATTTTGTCTCGATATACGGAATGTCGCAGTACTCTTCAACTGTCCTCTTGATGAATGCAGTGAGGCCGGGGTCAACGAAATCTGTGATAACGCCGACACTCTCTGGTTCTCCAGCCTCAATCGTCTTGTGAATGTAGCCTGTCATATCTTGCTGCAGCATGGCCTTGACATCACGACCCTGTTTATTGTAGGATGAGAAGATAGCCTGCGAACCTAGAAGGCCACCTTCTTCAGCCGAGTACCAGTGAAATTCGATTGTGTTGGTCGCGTTGCCTGCGACGATATCCTTAGATTGAAGCAGAACTCGCAGCGCTTCAAGGATAGTGACTGTCCCACTTCCATCGTCATCTGCACCTGGAGCAGCGAGAATCGAAGGGAGGAACAAATTGATGCTGTCTTGATGAGCTCCAACTACCACTGTCTTTTCACTTTTGCCTGGTATTCTTACAATGATCGAGCTCTGACCCCACGAGTGAGGAAAGAAGTTCACTGTAGCTCCATATTCGCCTGCTCCAGATGCGGTGACTGTGTCGTTCACTTGCTCGTATAGCCACGCGGCTGACTCAATACCATAGCTCGATTTATAGTATCGCGTGTGGAATGAAGTGAATTTCTCGAGGTGCTTGCGCATGTTCTTCTTCTGCAAGTCTTTCGCCAGCTTCTTGATGGTTGTGTTGTGACTTGGTGCAGAGGGGTATTTGACCACCGATTGAGTCGTCAATATATGTCCCCATTCATGCTGTTCATCTGTAATGTCCATGAAATTAATGCCGTCCTAGTGCTCGTTAACATCTGTGTTCGGTTTGCATTTTGCTATTGTGCATACCCTGCGCAGTTCCCATTTCTCTTCTTCCGTGACCCATTGCGTGTTGCCCGGCTCGATTTCGATGAGATATTGTTCTGCCGGCACAAGGACATCTTGATCTTGAAGCGGGCTCTGCACGGTAGCAAGAACCGTAGCAGCTGTGGCTAGAGTTACGAGTTGAGTGAGTGTCTTCATGGCGATAGCAAAGTCCAAGGATGCCTCTGACGGAACAATAATGGAACTATGAATGAGAGAAACAGAATGGATGTGTTCTGTAACGATTCTAACTGCTTGACTCAACTTCTAATACTGGTCGCATGACGAGCACATTGGGTGGCTGGAGTTCGAGGCAACCACGAAACGCGGCCTCCTGCACGCGCCTTTACGTGCTGCTTCTATTTCACTTTAGGGATAAATCTGGGGTTAGGGTTATCGGCCTGTAGAAATACAGCAATAATACAATATGACCAGCCCAGCACAGTCCATTGCGTTCACATACAACCTTTTCACATCATTTGCTTGGTCAAGCTGAAGGGAGTCTGGATATAACCTAGTCATGCAATCATTATGAAGCACCTGCAACTTCCAAGCGATGCCCTTTTTGTCACTTCATTCGTTCCCGGTGCATCAAGGCCGTGAACAAGCAGTACCTCGACAGCCTTACTATTCGACGCAATTCGCGCAAATACTCTACCCAGAACGAGCAAGACCGCCTTACGGATCCTCGTGCGTTAAGTGGGTGCTAGCCGATGAAGAGTATGCTTGGGAGCCATGCACTCGTTTCGAATTCCATAAGTTCCAAAGTCGTAGACAAATCTTGTGTTCAGGAATTGAAGTGATGAGCACAGTACATATACCTAGGTAATGAGGAAGCTCGTTCATAGAGTTATCAGTTGCTCTCCATAGACAAGGGATCATAGGGAAGTGGAATAAAAATGCCTTCGATCAGTTTTCCAGGATTATTGCGAGCTGCCACAGGTATAGGCATCACGGCTCGGTCTTCCTTCTTATCATCCCAGCTCTCCTTGAACAGCTGACTAGCAGCAGCCATATCATCGCTTTCCGAGAGGCAGCGCAAGGATCTGTTTCGTGATACGAATAGAAGTCATTGTCCCATCCTTGGAACCAGAGCAAGAAGTACAGGATGACTCGACTGCATCACCCCAGAGTCACGATGAACAACTATCAGCCAATGAGCAAAAAGCGTGACTCTTATCCTCTGATCTAATTCGTCAGCGTTGATCGGAGCTTATCATGACATTGGACGCTTCCGAAAGTGCCTTGGACCCGCTGCCTCCGACACTCCGATTCCATCCCCCCATCCATCACTACTTGACCTTCACCTCCTTGCCTGCGTTCTATTGTTGTTTGTTGGTTATACATCATTTACTGACGAGCTCACTTCGATACTCAAACATCTTCGCCTCCGGCTACACGCCGTCTTAGTCTACCGAATTTCTCCAACGCTCGCAAGCAGCAGCTTATCTATTGCCACAGGTCCAGTGCACACAACCACAACCATGGCATCGTACATTGTCCCAATCATGAAACCAGCCCAGCAGACGTCCTCAACAACCATCGAGCCTGTCCAGCCAATGGAAATTGTCCAAGAACCAGCTGTCGATGCCGTCCCGACTACACCTCAGAAGACGCCTCGTGGCACGTCGGTCAAGCTTTCCGTTCCGCTCGACAGCAAAACGACTATTACTACTAGCCGCAAACTGCTCAGACGTGACAGCATGGACCGGCGTGAGGCGCTACTGAAGGGTAAAGAGGGATCAAGACAAAGACGGCGATGGGAGAATGGTAAGAAGACACCACCAAATCAGGGGCTCACACACAGCCACATTGGCTGACTATCGTCATACCAATACATTTCGATTTGTGAGAGTCCCTGCTAATATTTGTGCCAGACCGTCTCCTCTCAAACCCGCACGCCGAACCACCCCTCCCAGAGGACTGGCTCGTCCGCCCAACCTATCCCGTCCGTCGCATCCCTTACTATCTCGCACCGCTATGGGACGCCGCCGAGTTCCAACGCGCTGTAGAATCAAAACTGAAAGGCCGTCGCAACACCCGCTCTACCAAGCGAAAACACCCTACCTCAGGCAGCATAGGTATCTCTCCGTTTGAAGAGGCTGCAAGCAGCATTCCCAAGGAGATTAAGAGCAGACTTAAACATGCTAGATCAGCAAAGGGGTTACTCGAAGACCTAGAAGGAGACGTCCGCAGCTTCCTCGTCCGCTGGAACGAGCGCGAGAAGCGCCTTCACGAAGAAGGGCTGCGTGATGCTCCACTGCCCGGCGAGCACAAAACAACACTCGCGCATCGGCCGAAGCCAAAGTCATCTCCATCTGGCACCAGTGCCATCATGACGGACACTGAGGGTGAAGACGACGAAGAAGAAATCGTCTTCGTCGGCCGTGCCGGCAACATTACTTCTGACAGTCCCAGTCGTAAGCGTCTCGAGGCTGAAGAGAATCTGCTTTCCGAGAAGCTCGTTTTCGAAGGGTTGGAAGATGACAAGGGTGCGTCGTTCGGACGGTGGTTAACTCATTGCATTGGGAGTTATTATGGACTAAGGACCTGGAGTGTTACTACCACGACAAGTTTTACTAGTGAAGAGGGACCAGCAGGACAGAAGATGAGACAGGCCTATGTGGGTGTCGATGCGAGGGTAAGAGGTTGGATGGGGAAAGGATGGGAGACGGGACGGGAATTTGAGTTGCCAAGGCCGCTTTCGTCCATGGTCTGACATAGTGCATCATCCATATCTTTGTCTTTCTGTGGCAGACTATGTGTTCGCAATAACGACGAAGCGCCGTAGTCATGCAACCCAGACATGTGATTCAAAAACGCGAAGCAGACACCGTCTGAGGGCGTAAGGGTCTTGCTGGGTCAGGTAGCAACGCAACGGCGTCGATCAAGAGCTGCGGCGAGTCATCCAACATGCACAGGGTTAACATTTCTCTTCAGACAAACCTTACCTCACTCTAACCTTATCCTCGCATTTCACTTACATGAAACATCATCACATGAACCCAACATTGCCAAGACACGTTGCACCTCCAACTCCAAAGCACAGTGTAGTATCGATCATGACACAGCACGAAAGCCGCTACACCAAGCATCGAACTTGGACCCATTGTGGAACGCGAAGATTCCGCAAGGATTCCGCCGACCACGGCGACTGCCGGCCTCTGCAGTGTTCTGCTCGAGGATAAACGCATGGTGGTTTGACGTGTGAGTGATTATCACGTTGTCGATCATCATATTGTTTTTTGCGGGGAGCGCTGCGGAAAAGCTCGTTAAAAGACTTGTTAGGCGAGCTTGAGCAGAGGAGTAGTCGTGGGACTATCTGATGATAGGATATGTAGTCACGCCATTGAAAGGGAATTGAGGATGAATGACATTGGAGGGATGAGTGGTGGTGTTAGGTGATTTGGGGCTCCGGACGGTTTGCTTCATAGGATCAGAGCTTGGTTCGGAAGGTCTGTGCTTGCTAATCTTGAGATGTTGCCCCTATGAATGTATGTTCCATTGAGAGCCAGATGTGTACAAGTCCGAATCTTTGCTCTTGTTTCCATGCAATGGGAGCAGGTTCGGAGGACCATGTCAGAGGATCGATAGACACTACCCAGGTTGGCAAATATGATATTGTCTCAGCCATGGACATGCAAGGATCTGAGTGCTGTTGTCGGGAGATTGAGAACCAACTGTTCCGAGTCATTTAGTGGCTATCCTGTGATTAGTGGTATGTAGAACAGATCTCTTTTCAAGGCACGTAGCAGGCGTTGAATAAAATCGACGTAAAAGCCTTGCTGCGTGGAGGCACTGTGCTCACTCAGCTGGGGACATTCAGAAGTCGCCATGCCTTGAACAGCCATTCAGGCGATGTAAAAGATTCGGGAAGGCATACTCGCCTGCGGTAGTCAACCTTGTGAACATGTGCTTGGGTCAGTATAGCAGGAAGCTCAATGTGACATGGATTGCTTGAGCAGACAAGGCTATTGGTAGGAAAACAAACCGATTAGTCCTTGATCTGCGCACAGTTTGAGGCTCAAGGCCGAGGGAATGTGCATGGAGTAGAACATGCGTGGTATGCTAGAGGCACTATATCGAGCCAGTAGGAGAGTTTTGCGAAGTGAAGCAGCAGATGCATACCAGTTGGCAGGCTTGAAAGCTCATTGAGACCACAAAAATGAAAGTGGAGAAAGAAGACTGACACACACTCTGTGACTTGGGCAGCTACGCAGAAAGTCTTCCAAATGTGGTAGTGTAGCTGCATTTTGGCTGCTTGTAACAGCGATACCACAAGACTGGTCTTACTCGCTGCCCAGGGGTGCCCCGTACAACAGCTTGCTTCATGACATTTTTTTGCGTACCGATCTTGACTGTTGCAGAACTCGGAATATAGTTTCTTCAAGTTCTTCGAAGACTCTACTAGATCGTGATGAACCGGAGGATTTGCACACTACAGTACAGTAAGATCTCATTCTGCGGAAGGACAAGCGGGATGAAAGTGGATGCGTAAGATAAGGGTCGTGTTTTTCCTTCTGACAGACAAATGATATGCTGTTGCATTTCCAGCGCATGTACTCATTGGTTGTGATTTCTTCGGAGTTTTCATTAAATTCTTTCACAGAGGATTCGATCACGGGGCATATTCCGAACGTGAGCAGGAACCGGAATCACATGAATTCCACGTTGGCAAGTCAAAGACGTAGAGTTCGCGAGTTCCAGATGCTTGGAGAGGCACTGCCATCATCAGTTCGTTCGGGACCTGCATCGTTTTGGGCAGTGAGGAGCTCAAGTGAATGGAAGAAAGACGAGGTTCGAAGTGTGGGAGACTTCTTAGTAGGCCAATGACAATGTTGAACGTGGTGAATTGTCGTTGGATCAGCAGGTTCCAGAAGAGTGCAGAGAAGTGCAGACGCCACTTGGACAGTTGGATTAAGGCTCGCATTCTTCCGACGCCTCGCCGAAACCGGCCTAGTACAAGGTCGCAGAGCTGAACGCTGCCTGTCACTGACTTGGTCTGCTTTTGCCGATTGTGGTGTGTTCTGGTCTCACACCTCTGCCCCCTCTTGTCCCAATCATCAGTTCACAAGTCCCACCTCGCCTTCGATCGGACCGTACCAGCAGGCGCCAGACCTCCGAGGACCCGAATATTCGTGGCTCGTGTGATGGGATGGCTTACACTGTGTTAACCGTGACTAGCACTTGCCATCGTCTTTCGAAGCTCGTCTGTTTCGCCAGAAGCAATCATGGAAGAGCCTTCAATTCGTTGGACTAACCTCCAATTTCTCAAAGCTTCGCAGTGCCATTTGTAGGTGCTCGTCAGATTAACCCTCATTGTTCTTTGTGCCTGATCTCACAAGTCTGACTTCGTACATTACTCCGAACGATTCTTACTCAGCTTCCTTAGCTGCAATAGTATAAGGACCCTTTTCTGTTCTACGACCTCTGTTCCCGATGTCTTTCATACAAACGTAAATACTCCCACACATAATGAACAGATCAAAGACATCTTCTTCTCGAGGCAGTAGTGGGTCCAGCTGTGAGTCGACATTCAGTCGAGCATCACACCAGACCTACCAGAGCGATCTCACGTCCTACAGTCAGCGACCGGTCACAAAACAACACACTACAGCAACTTCTCATAAGCAAACCCTATCTCCAAAAATCAATAGCTTTTACGATGGGGGGTTTGGTCAATCAACATCCTCTGTTGCTACCTACGCTTCCACACAGGCTTCCGACGAGGACCCATCATTACTCTTGCTAGACGACTTCCCCCGACGGCGGCGGCAATGTTTTGATCCAGATGCTGTTCCAACTACTCCAGCCGACTTTGCTGAGCTATTTCCAACATCTCAACGGATCATGATTCAGCACGACGATTCCTCATCTGATGGAAACATGAACCTGAGAGTGGACATGGATGTTAGGACTAAGAGTGGCCGAAAGACGAAGATGACTCTTTTTCATCTGAAAATGAAGGATCTGGCGGAACGACAATTCTCACTGCGACGGTACTGTCGCAACTCAGGACGTGAGGTGGCGTCGAGCAAACGGCAGTACGTCAAGTCTCTGTCAAATGGGGCAGGACAGCCACCCACTACGCTAGCTTTCAAAAGACCAATCACTCAACGTCAAGATTCCGGCTATCAATCTGAGGACGACGATGAGGATGAGCTAGAGAAGTCACTACAAGCCTTCACTCTCACAGATGGGATCAAGGCCACTATTCCTACTAGTGGTATCCGGCTTGAGTTCTCGAACTACGCTCAAGTCATCGTTGAACCTCAGATAAATGGCGACAAGAAGCAGTACGACTTTGAGTATTGGGGCGAATATTACAGTTGGCGAAGGCGAGCTCTACGAGACGGAGACGAGCTCGTCACCTCATACGAGTTGATGAACTTGCAGAGCCTGAGCAAAGTGGCATCCATTGTGCCTGACGCCCTCAGCGTCGAGGAAGCCGAGTTCGAGACGGCTCAAGGGGCATGGATCCCTGCATCCAGCATGAGGCTGCTTCAGAAAGACGTTTCTCACGATCTTGGAGACGTCATCATTGCAACTGGGCTGATTGCGTTGACCGACGACTGCATTCCACGGTGAGAATATTTGACGTATCAGTACATGTACGTAACTACACTGTTTCAATAGGTGGAAAAGGTATATCGAGCATCTCGACAAGGCCTTTCCATACTCTCGGCATATTTAGGCGTTACACGAACTGCTATTGGTGATTGACAGCTTCTTCACCGCTTGGTTGTGTCATCTGCGCAGAAGCTGGACAGAGCGCTTCCTCCAAGCATCCGGAAGTTTTCGGATGTATTTGATATATTGGAATTTCTGGCATCTCTCGGTGTGTGTTGAAGGTGAGGTGCCATGTATGTGGGCATGGTCAGCGGAAGATGGTGGGGAAATGGATCTGGGCTGCATCCATTGTATACCATATTGATGGATGGCGGAAGTTAGATATCGGTACTTCCATAGCACCAATGCTAAACTTGTATCACACCATGGACAGGTGGTGCTACCTATCTGCCGGGTTGGTCACACAAAACCCATTCATCTGAGCAGTTTCTGCGATGTCGCTTCACCACGTAGACACAGCGCGCCAACCGGAAATTTAGTGCCGGATGCAGCAAGCAAATCCGAATAGCGACACTGGTGTCAGCGGTCAATCCAAGCCGGCACGTGCGCCATGTGTTTCTACTTCTGCTCGGGTGTTGAATAGGTATGATGGAGTTTTCCTTACGTCCATCTACAGTAGTGTCTACATTAGGACGTCAAATGTGCTTGCCAAGCACCCACTGCAGCACAACGGGTGTCAGCTACTGCATCAGTGTGGTCCACTTTTCGGCCTTGGACCTCACCTTTTGCTGTTTTCGTTTTGTCCTCATTGCGATCTGGCAGTGCAGCTAGCTGCCCAAGTGAAAGCGGCCAATTACGGCTTGCACATCGACCGTTTATGGCTCCAGCTGCAGAAGAAACTCCTCCATATCTGTGTGCGGCAGTTATGGCATTTCTTCGTTCTATCCACCCTTCCATGAATTCGAAGAGTTATCGTCCTTCTGGGGCTCGTCCATTTCACAGTCATGAGTAGCATGCGTCCTCATTTCTCCACCATTTAGAGGAAAGGGCCAATGCCTGTCAGCGTCCATCCTGTCCCTGGCTGATTTGACCTACGCCATCATGCAGAAGTCTGAAGATTCGCGCTCCGGGAGCGAGAAGGGAATATCCGCTGATGTGCTGGCAGTCAAGCATCAACTCTCCTCAGCTTCTCGCACTGAAGAACTTGGTTGGAATCATGGTTGATTCACCGTACAATTAATGCCCGTTGTCTTTGTCTTTTCGACGCCTCACACCTAGCCTACTTTTCTCTGTGTGACACGAGCACAAGTATATAGTACATCTGGGATGTTCTCGAGCGCTATCCTACGTACCATATCACAAACATGACGCTCTGCAAGACGGCTCGGATCAGATGCAGTTGACTTGCTGACAGACAGCGGCTATCCGGATCTGGGTGTGAAGGCATTAGATTGTCGTGCCTTGACAAAGCGACGCGATAGTCCTTGCGGTCTACCTCTTCGTCACGAAGTACGCTCAAGTATATAACGGTGGCTTCGTCGGACTGTTTTTCTTGCTTCTCAGAACTTCGTTCGGAAATTCATTCGCTATAACACCAAATACACAAAACAAACCCTGCCAACATCACTTCACAAACTCTTGTCTGGTAAATACCCAGCGAAGATGACTACCAAGACACAAAAAACCTGGCAGGAGGAGCTTACAGGTAAGAACTATGTCCCGAGACGAGAATGCTGTAACCAACGCTGAGCAGCCGAATGCCGAAAACTACGATGTCCTGCACCCGTCTTCAATATTGTCTCTGATAGAAGAGGTATGTACTCTACCCCAACACGATGGTTATCAAGACTCTAACCAGCCTAGGAGGACGAACTGCGTGGTCCGCTACGGTGACAGTCCAGAATCAAAACATTGCAGCACGATACTGGTACGATGGACAATTCCTCAACAATGCCAAAGAGGATGCGGCTGAGGTTGCCTGCACAAGACTTCGTAACCCATCCATAACTCAAGCACAAGGACCTCAGTACAACCAGTCAGGGTATGGTCGAGGTTACTTCAAGTGAAGTCAGCCTCTCCGAAACCATGCATGTATTACTACTGGAACATGGGAGGTGCCATTCATGTCCACACTTGGGCTAAGGGCAATACTGCTATCGGAGCCAGGACGGCGAAAACTACGTACGTCTGCGGAGCATAGCGTTGGCGTTGGTATGATGGCAAGACACCGTTTTCTTTTGGGATTAAGTCGGGGCTCTAAGTACTGGTAAAAATGTGTATCCGAGGCGTTATAGTAATGTTGGACAATTTCGATGAGGGAGGATTTCAGCTAATCAGCTAATCTATACCCAAAATCTCAATCTGCTCGAGTATCTCATGCTTGTCATCACACTTCCAAACTGTTGTTGTAAACTCATATGACTCAACGCCTGCCGAATCCTTATTGTCGTTGTTCCTGCCTAAGTGTTGCAAACATGACCGTCTGACATGATGTTTAAGCTCATTGCAACGGTTTTATGTATTGCTACGGGAGCTAAAACGTCGTGGTACATGGATGGAGATCCACCGAATAAAATGGCTGGAAATACTCCGACCTTTCCAAGATGGCTGCACCGCCCATCGCTGCATTGTATCGAGAACATGCAGCTGCAAGATCAGGCCGTTTCGAAAGTATCATCGCCAGCTGTTTTCTACGTGTACAGGTACTTCTAATGGATGCGGCACGCGGCAGATTGCAGTAGTCCACCTTGATTGACTTGTAGCAAATCAAATCACCTTTATCAACGTACAACAAAAGATTCCATGTTCTATCTGCGACTCCTTCAATGAGAGTTCGTTTTCCACTCACCGCCAAATCGCAATCTTCATACACCATTGGACGTCCAATCTATGCGCAAGTCGCGTGCCGAAGCATGTCTGATCTCGCTACCGGCAAGTCACCCGCGTTGACCTTCGATCTCAAGGCTCGCTGTTCGGTAGGCGCGAATGTTCCTTACGTTATTTCAGACATGAGACTAATTGACGTGCGTACTTAGACAAGTAAAGCACGCGCATCGACACTTCATTTACCTCATGGACCGGTCGAATTACCAATTTTCATGCCTGTGGCCACGCAGGCTTCCTTGAAAGGACTGACGCCGGACCAACTTGAAGAGACAACTTGCCGACTATGTTTGAACAACACGTGAGACTACTAGATAGTACCCGATTGTCTGGATCAGTCTAACAGCTTGGCCCAGTTACCATCTGGGTCTGAAACCTGGTCAAGCAGTGTTGGATGCGATTGGTGGTGCTCATAAGCTGCAAGGATGGAATCACAATATCCTGACAGATAGTGGTGGGTTGGTAGCCTATGTCTAACACTGTAGCCTTTTTCTGACTAGCATCTGCAGGTTCCAAATGGTCTCTCTCCTGAAGTTGGCGAAGATTACAGAGGAGGGTGTTCGCTTCCTTTCACCACATGATGGCTCGCCGATGCTGCTTACCCCTGAACACTCAATCTCCCTACAGAACAGCATTGGTAGCGATATCATCATGCAACTTGACGATGTGATACAAACAACATCACCTGATGCTGCTCGAATGCGTGAAGCAATGAACCGCTCTGTGAGATGGCTTGATCGTTGCATCGCTGCCCACAAGAATCCCACGACGCAGAACCTTTTCTGTATCATTCAAGGTGGTCTTGATCTAGACATGCGACGGGAATGTACGATTGACATGATCAAAAGGGATACACCAGGCATAGCGATAGGTGGGCTGTCAGGTGGCGAAGCAAAAGCTGACTTTTGCAACGTTGTCGATACCTGTACTTCTCTCCTTCCTGAACTCAAGCCACGATACGTCATGGGTATTGGTTATCCGGAAGACATTGTCGTGGCCGTCGCTTTGGGGGCGGACATGTTCGATTGCGTCTGGCCGACACGCACTGCACGCTTCGGCAACGCCATCACACGGCACGGCGTGCTCAACCTGAAACACAGCCGATATTCTGATGATTTCGGGCCCGTCGATGATGGCTGCAAATGTACGATTTGTCGACCAGACGATGAGAACCGTGGACTGGCTATCAGTCGCGCGTACATCCATCACCTTGCGGCAAAGGAGACGGTGGGAGCGCACCTGCTGACCATGCACAATGTGCATTGGATGCTGAATCTAATGAAGAGAGCAAGGAAGGCCATCATAGACGACTGTTATGCGGCCTTCGCCAGAGACTTCTTCGAGGACTACTTTGGCGGGAAGGGTGCACCTCAATGGGCTATCGAGGCAATGAAGGGGGTGGGCATCGATTTGGCGAGACAGCAACAGGGTTGAGAGGAAAGTCATCTGCGTATCTCACACCCACAAAGAAGGTGTCGCGTTCACACAAATCATCCAGCTTGTCGATCACTACTTTGGCAGCATAAGCCTTGACCTCACTAGGAACATCCTTCGATATGTGACACCTCGGAGTCAACAGGGTCCAACGATGAGTGATTTACTCCCACGAAAACAAGCCATGGCGCCCTAAGATGGTCACTGAGATGCTCAGACAAGAGCAGGGCCAATTTTGTTCGGGTAACTCGTGATTGCGCCATATCAAAGCCCGGCGGTGTCTTATGGGTATACGAATACCGAATAGGGTCATTATGGTTTTGTTCAGGAAACAGAACACGTCGCAATCGGATGTGGTGCATACTTGGACAAGAGGCTTTTATGGTCAATCTACTGGGGGTTGCGCACAGGGACGAATTATGAGGACGAAGATACAGGTCGAAGGAGTTCGTTCCTGTAGGGTCCTTGACCTTGAATGTACTACGCGGATACAGAGAACAACTACTTGTATATAGCACATATTGCCCGGGAGACGTTCTTGGAGGTGTGAAGTGGACGCTGTGTCTAAATCTCGTGTCCTCAGAGTCCACACGACTTGCACATACAGTGCTCCCGACATAGGTAGTCACGGGATCTCGCTCATATCCCCTCCGAATTTCGGTCCTTCGGTGTTAACCACTCGCGACGACCGAAATTGGTGGCCTCACCTCACCCACTGCTCTTCTTTACCATGACTCCTCATCTGGCACTATTGAGATAATAACAGCATCACTACGGTTCTAGCACCAAAGGCTCGCAACAAGGCGACAATGTTTTCCAGTTTGGCTCATGTGTTCGACGCACAAATCAGAGCACTGCGATGATCACTACCGTCTTGTCTTTCAGTCCGTAGAAGAGTTGTTGAAAAGTTTCCCGTGCTCTACAACTCACATATTTGGTGTTGTTTGCAGTGGCGGGATTCTCGTTCTCACTATTGGACTTTCCTCCATGCACAGTCACCTGGCCCATATCGTACAATCCTTTGCTAAGCCGCTGTTCAACCTCGGGGTGCCTTAAGCTTCGCTCTTATTGTATAGCGAGGCTCGGTCGAGATTACAATTACTGACTATGGGTCAGAAGCGTCGACGCATTGCTCTCTCCTGCGTCGATTGCCGGCGCAGGAAAGTCAAATGCGACCGTACTTATCCGTCCTGTATTCGCTGTCAGAAAGGCGGCTACGGCGACAAATGTGTCTATGTCAGCCATACCGGTGACATTCAAGACGCCAGTCCAACTTCAGACGAGGATGAACGAGGTCACAAAAGTAGAGGGGCCTCAACCGACACCTGGACCGACGAGGCTGAACGATACCAAGAATCGGCACGAAACAATGAGGCTGCTACGCTCAAACGACATTACAATGCCGCCGTGGCAGTGGACGTTACGCCTGCGCCGCGACCGCAGAGGTTTGTGACCGAACCGGACCATCAGAGGTTGAGGAGCTTACAAGGCAGGCTGGTGGATCTAGAGACATACGTCTATGCAGCTGGAGGCAAACCGATCTCGGCTGAAATGAACATGGGCATGGGCAATCCTGGTGGACCTGGTCTCAATCGTGGTCGGAACTACTACTCTGACTCTTACAAACTGGACGAGAATGAGAAGGCTTTGCTGCGTGGTCAGTCGTTCAAGACTCAGTATTTCGGTCCTAGCCAGACGTTGTCCATTCTACTGCAGTTCCAAGACCTGTCTAACTTCGTGCGGGAAATCCTTCTAACACTACCATCACTTGCAAACGCGAAGCTCTCCATGTCTAAGATACGAGAGGCAGAAAAGAAGGCAGCAAGTGCTCAATACGATATCTCAATCGAGACACTGGTCGCTATGGTTCCAGAACGACCTAGAGCTGATCGTCTGCTGCACCAGTATCTGGACTTCATCGAGACAACCTATCGAATCCTGCACGTTCCGATGTTCCTAAAGGATTATGAAGCTTTCTGGACTGACCCAAAGGAGTCTAAACCAGAGTTTGTGGTGCAATTGCTCCTTGCCATGTCAATGGTAAATTGTATCATTCCAAGTGGGGAGCCTGGGTTTGTCGGTCGAAGCTCTGCACGCCGCGAGACTGCTGCACATTGGATCAACGTTTGCAATTATTGGCAGCAGTCGCAGAGTAACAAGCATGTCTCGATTGTTCACTACCAGATCCAGATACAGCTGTGGCTTGCACGCCGTCTCAACTGCATCAAAGTCAAGCGTGAGTGGATGGAGATAGGAATGCTTGTTCGTCGCTTCATGGCTGCTGGTCTTCATCGTGAGCCGAGTCTGCTTTGCAGCAAGATCAATACCTTTGACTGCGAGATGAGACGTCGCCTGTGGTATACAGTGCTAGAACTCGACCTGCAAACCACGATTGATAGGGGGATGACACCCACTCTTGGACCAATGGATTGGGATACAAATCCGCCCCGAAACATTGATGATGAAGGACTAGGACTCGATACAGAGGAATTGCCAGATTCAAAACCACGCTCCATCTTCACACGTACCGCTTTTCTTGCATGGGCTTCCGAATCTCTGCCTCTTCGCATTGAGCTTCTCTACAAGATCAACAGCATTCGCAATCATCTAGAACTCGATACAATCATTGCGTACGATGACAAGCTGCGCGCCGTCATCGATGAGATCCCCATTGATACTTGGAAACTATCTTGCCCCAGCCAACCGGTCACTGCGGTGCAAGCACCAGGGGTTACGCTACTCCAGGTTGCTAGCGCGACGTCGACGATTGCCACTGCTCTGGCGCAGACTATGCTATACGAGTTTATAACAATTCTCCACCAGCCCTTTGCAACCGATGCAGCCCTCAGAGCACGACATTTCGTGTCTCGCACTGCAAGGCGCTATGCTTGCCTCGCAATTCTATTGATTTGCAATCCTCAATTCGCAGGCACAGAGTCCCTCGGGACAAATCACCAGCGGCCTAATCTTTCCGATGTTCAGTGCCGTTTCTTGTATTTCTTACGTGAAGACAGCCTGCGCGCCGCGTTATCTCTTGCTCAAGACTTCGCAGTTTCCAACTCCCCCACTACAAATCCTTTGCGGTTGCACCTTCAAGACGATAGCAAACCCATAGCTTTGATAGAAGCAACAGTGAACATGCTTGATGACCGTGTCCGCAACCTCGGACAGGGCTTCCATTGCTACTGGATCACGAGCTCGGCATTAAGTTTCGTGCATAGTAAACAGAGCCCCAGTGTGCCGAGGAACACATTTGCACACGCGGCTGCTGATCGGGTTGTGAGATTACATAGTTTCGTTATGGATGGACAGCTTCCACGAGCACGACGCATGCTCATTCCTACTGGTGAAGGTGGTAGAATTACTGAGTCGGCGGTTCTTTCGTCCATTCATCCTGGAGCAAAAACTGGAAAGAGTGGAACTGAGATAATCGAAACTGTGACTACCATCGATGGTGTCATGGAGCTTCAGAACGGCCTCAGTACCAACACGACTGCAACAACCAGCGAGCATCCAGCGACTAGCTCAAACCAAGTGGACGCCAGCACAGGTGGAGTGGGATGGGATGGTAACGTCGCTGGTGAGAACATGGGCTATTTACAGGATACGTTGTTCGAACTCGAGGGGATGGATTGGAACGGGCTGCTGAACGCGGATCCTATGATGTTCATGATGGGTGGATTCGACTACCCATCATAATCGAGCGATTGCTGCGGCAGATTTACAAGGAGAGGTGAACACCACACACTGGTACTTGCGCTGCTGGTCTGACACCGGCAGGAAATACACCTCCACTCCATCCTTTTATACCTGCTGTACGTGCGCGAGTACCGTTTTACAGTTCTGCCAAACCTCGCAACGTATGTTATTATATTTTTAAACGGAGGAAACCGAGCGGCATCGTGCTAAGAAACCAAGTGAAGTAATCCGTGATGTGCCATCGAATGCCGCGATAGTTACCTGTACAGTATAGAGTATCTGTGCCGGTCAAATGAGTTTCATCTGAAAGTGGCAGTAAGCTAGCCTGTTTTCGGCAAGGCGTTTAGTCAATCTTTCGCCGTCATAAAAGTTCAAGGTCTCGTGCAATTCTACATACAATTGTCGCCGCGAATTGATTGGATATAAACCCTCGCGCCTCAGATGCTGCTATCATCTTCGAGGCTGTTGTGCAATGACGAACTAATGACTCAGTAATGAGAACGACTTTGACGAAAATCTAATACACGTCCCTCACTGGCATAACTGCCTGGACCTCGACTACAATTATCTCTTATTGCAACCGTTAAAATGGCCGATCCTAACAATGTTTCGCAGTACAAATACTCGGCGATGTCCAACCTGGTTCTCCAGGCGGACCGTCGTTTTATCAATAGATCAAAAGATGAGCCTACTGGTGACCCGGAGTCGCTCGCAAACAGAATCAGCATTCGAGATATGGGTTCCCGAGTCGCACGCGAAGACGCCCCCAGGAAGAAGAAGATAGGACAAGGTGTGCAAGGTATCGAAAGAGGGTCCATCAGAGAAGGTGAGGATGTCCTAGAGCGTGAGAAGCGCAAACGAAAGAGGGGTGAGCCTGCCCAAAGTCGTGGCGGAGTTTTGTCTGCGGGCGATGCGCTGATAGAAGGGCTCAAGTACCGACCGAGAACCCCTGCTACGAGAGCGACCTACGATCTACTGTTGACCGTTACCGCAAACAAGCTCGGAGATCTACCACAGGAATTCGTGAGAAGTGCAGCTGATGCTGTTCTCGAATACCTAAAGGACGATTCCTTGAAAGATTTGGACAAAAAGAAAGAGATTGATGATTTGATTGGTGAGCCACTGAGTTCCAAGGAGTTCAACGAACTGGTCAATCTGGGCAAGAAAATCACGGATTACAACGCGCAGGACGACGACGAAGCTGATGGCGACAACGATGATGGAGGTGCTGAATTGGATGAGCGACAAGGTGTGGCTGTGGTTTTCGACGAATCCGACGACGATGAAGAAGGTGCCGAACGTACTGAGATTCGTGAATCAGATGACGAAAGCGACGCCGACCAAGATCGTGAGGAAGCGGATGCAGAAGAAGAAGCTCAGAGAGATGCGGCACTTGAACCAGATGAAGATGGTATGGTCATAGATGGCGGTCTATCAAAATCTGTCAGGAAGGAGGAAGCCGGTGTGATACCTATACACGAAATCGATGCATATTGGCTACAACGTCAATTAGGCGCTATTTACGACGATGCACATACCCAACAGACCAAAACTCAGGACGTGTTACAGATCTTGTCAGGCAAATCATTAGATGGAAAGGATATCTCTCTTCGCGACATCGAAAATGACCTGATGGATTTGTTTGATTACGAGCAGCCAGAAATGGTAAGCAAGCTAGTCGCTAACAAGGACAGAGTTGTTTGGGTGACGCGATGGCGTCGAGCTGCAGAAGACCAGGATGCTAGACATCTTATCGAAAACGAAATGGTCGAGGCTGGACAACGACGAATACTCGAGCAGCTGCTGGGCAAGACTGAGCGTGACGTTGAAGATGGTCCGCCTGCCAAGAAAATGAAGATGGATTTGATGGAAATCGATATCCCAAAAGCTGATCAGCCATCAGCCGATACAGAAATGAAGGATGGAGGTCTTGTACGAGGCCTTCAACCGCAGCGAACCATCAACCTTGAGAATCTGGTGTTTGAGCAGGGGAACCACTTGATGACCAATCCGAAAGTAGTCCTGCCTCAAGGATCGACAAAGAGAACGTTTAAAGGCTATGAGGAAATTCATGTCCCTGCGCCGAAAGCGAAGCGTGATCCAGGCGAGAAGAATATTCCCACCACAGAGTTGCCTGAATGGGCCAGAATTGGTTTTGGCTCGGCCAAAGAGCTCAATAGAATTCAATCCAGGTGCTACCCAACAGCTTTCCACGATGACGGCAACATGCTTGTCTGCGCACCAACAGGTTCAGGAAAGACGAACGTGGCAATGCTGACCATGCTGCGAGAGATTGGCAAAAACAGAAATCCTGAAACGGGTGAAATCATGCTCGACGACTTCAAGATTGTCTACATCGCACCGCTGAAAGCCCTGGTCCAAGAACAAGTCGGCAACTTTGGCAAACGACTAGAGCCTTATGGTATTCGAGTGTCTGAATTGACTGGTGACCGACAGCTGACGAAGCAGCAAATTGCCGATACACAAATCATCGTTACAACCCCCGAGAAATGGGATGTCATAACTAGAAAAGCCACCGACAGCAGCTATACCCGGCTTGTCCGATTGATTGTGATCGATGAAATTCATTTACTGCACGATGACCGTGGACCAGTACTTGAGAGCATCGTTAGCAGAACCATCCGACGCATTGAGCAAACAGGAGATCCTGTGAGGATTGTCGGTCTGAGTGCCACTTTACCGAATTATCGTGATGTCGCAACTTTCCTGCGAGCGGATCCTGAGAAGGGTGTCTTTCACTTTGATGGATCATTCCGACCTTGTCCACTTCGACAAGAGTTTGTTGGTGTGACTGACAAGAAAGCTATTAAGCAGCTCAAGACCATGAATGATGTATGCTACACCAAAGTCCTCGAACACGTTGGCACAAATCAACAGCAAATGCTCATTTTCGTGCATTCGCGAAAAGAGACTGCCAAAACCGCCAAGTACATCCGGGACAAGGCCGTTGAGAACGAGACTATCGGCCAGATCATGAGATCAGACGCTGCAAGTCGTCAAATCCTGTCGGAAGAAGCCGATTCATCAGTTGACGCGAATCTGAAAGATTTACTACCATACGGTTTTGCCATTCATCACGCAGGTATGAACGTTGCGGACCGTACTACAGTGCAAGATCTATTCGCAGAAGGTCAAATTCGTGTTCTTGTGTGTACAGCAACCTTGGCATGGGGTGTGAATCTTCCAGCCCATACTGTCATTATCAAGGGCACGCAAGTGTACTCTCCAGAAAAAGGTAGCTGGGTCGAATTAAGTCCTCAGGATGTACTACAAATGCTTGGTCGTGCTGGTCGACCTCAATATGACTCTTACGGTGAAGGCATCATTATCACTTCTCAGTCAGAGATCCAGTACTACCTTTCTCTTCTGAATCAACAGCTGCCTATTGAGAGTCAATTGATAAGCAAACTGGCTGACAATCTTAACGCAGAGATTGTGCTTGGAAACATTAGAAATCGTGATGAAGGTGTTGACTGGCTTGGCTACACCTATCTCTTTGTCCGAATGATTCGGTCTCCTGGACTGTATAGTGTTGGAGCCGACTACGACCAGGACGAAGCTCTGGAGCAAAAGCGAGTTGATCTTATCCATTCTGCAGCAGTCGTGCTTGAGAAAGCTGGTCTTGTCAAGTACGATAAGCGTATGGGAACACTTCAAGCCACAGATCTAGGCAGAATTGCCTCACATTATTACATCACTCATCATTCAATGCTGACTTACAACCATCATCTACAGCCAAGTATCGGCACAATCGAGCTGTTTAGAATTTTCGCTCTCAGTGATGAGTTCAAATATATTCCCGTTCGGCAGGATGAGAAACTTGAACTCGCGAAGCTGCTAGGTCGCGTTCCAATACCTGTCAAAGAGGGCATTGAAGAACCGCAAGCAAAGATCAATGTCCTTCTACAGGCTTTCATCTCTCGTCTTAAACTTGAAGGTCTTGCACTCATGGCGGACCTTGTTTATGTCACACAGTCTGCGGGACGTATTCTGAGAGCTATTTTCGAGATTTGCTTGAAGAAGGGCTGGGCATCAGTTGCATTAAATGCTTTGGACATGTGCAAAATGGCAGAGAAACGAATGTGGCCAACGATGACTCCTCTGCGACAGTTCCCTCGATTGTTATGCCCACCGGAATATGTGCAGAAGGCGGAGCGCATTGACGTACCGTGGTCGAGCTACTTCGACCTTGATCCGCCACGGATGGGTGAACTGCTAGGAATACCCAAAGCCGGAAAGGTGGTATGTGGTCTGGTCAAGAAGTTTCCTCGCCTGGAAGTGCAAGCTCAAGTTCAACCTATCACGAGATCGATGCTTCGTGTCGAGCTAACTATTACACCCAACTTCGAATGGGATGAGATGGTGCATGGAAACTCTGAGGCCTTCTGGATCATCGTCGAAGACTGTGACGGCGAAGATATTCTCTTCCATGATTCTTTCGTCCTCCGCCGCGAGTTCGCTGAGTCTGAGATGAACGAACATCTCGTTGAATTCACAGTACCCATTACTGAGCCAATGCCGCCAAATTACTTCATTACGCTTGTATCTGATCGGTGGATGCATGCCGAAACTCGACTGCCAGTTTCGTTCCATAAGCTGATACTTCCTGAACGCTTTCCTCCGCATACACAACTACTTGACATGCAACCAGTACCAGTTCAAGCGCTGAAACGAAAAGATTATGTCGATCTCTACAAAGACTGGCGCAGTTTCAACAAAATTCAAACTCAAGTTTTCAAGTCGCTGTATGACAGCAACGAGAACGTTTTCGTGGGAGCTCCCTCCGGCAGTGGTAAAACAGTCTGTGCAGAACTTGCATTGCTGCGGCATTGGGCCAATCCTGCAGCTGGAAAAGCAGTCTATATTGCACCGTTCCAGGAGATAGTGAACAACAGATTCAATGATTGGCAGAAGAGGTTGTCTCATCTTGGGGGTGGAAAGACACTAACCAAACTAACAGGAGAGACTACAGCTGACCTTCGAATCCTTGATCGATCCGACTTGGTCTTGGCAACTCCTACTCAATGGGATGTGCTCTCACGTCAATGGCAACGTAGAAAAAACGTCCAGAACACCGAACTGTTCATCGCCGACAATCTGCACATGCTCGGTGGCCAGGATGGTTATGTCTATGAAGTGGTTGTTTCTCGCATGCACTATATCCACTTACAGCTCGAGAACAATTTGCGAATCATTGGCTTGAGTGTTCCATTATCGAATGCTCGCGACGTTGGAGAATGGCTAGGTGCAAACAAGCACACAATCTACAACTTCAGTCCAGCAGTACGGCCTGTTGGCCTAGAATTGCACATACAGTCTTTCTCAATACCTCATTTCCCATCGCTGATGATTGCAATGGCCCGACCAGCTTATCAGGCAATCATCAAGCTATCACCTGAGAAACCAGTCATAGTGTTTGTACCCGGTCGCAAACAAGTCAGATTAACGGCTCAGGATTTGCTTGCTGCTTGTGTTGCTGACGACAGCGATGACAAATTCTTGCATGCTGAGATGAGTGATCTGGAACCGATCTTGGAGCGAATACACGAACGTGCTTTGGCAGAGTCTGTAGCACATGGCATCGGTTATTATCACGAAGCTCTTTCAGCAAATGACAAGCAAATCGTGTCTGCCCTTTACAACGCAGGGGCAATTCAAGTCATGCTGGCTTCGCGAGAAGTATGTTGGGAATTGCCTTTGACAGCACACCTTGTCATCGTCATGGGTACACAATACTTTGATGGCAG
This sequence comes from Neophaeococcomyces aloes, assembly GCA_022813445.1. Lineage (NCBI taxonomy): Eukaryota > Fungi > Ascomycota > Eurotiomycetes > Chaetothyriales > Neophaeococcomyces > Neophaeococcomyces aloes. Next base: position 64,705 of record JAKLMK010000023.1, read on the forward strand.
GGAACACAGATACATTGATTACCAGATTAGCGAAGTCCTTCAAATGTACGGTCGAGCATCGCGTCCAGGAGAAGATGTGATTGGTCGTGGAGTTCTCATGGTCCCGGCGGTGAAACGAGAATACTACAAGAAGTTTCTCAACGAAGCTCTGCCTATCGAATCTCATCTACCAGTCTATTTGCACGATATCTTCGTGGCAGAAATCAGCACCAAAACCATCACGTCGACCCAGGATGCTGTCGATTGGACAACTTATACCTACTTTTACCGGAGACTACTCGCTAATCCCTCCTTCTACGGGCTCAATGATACTTCCCACGAAGGGCTCTCGACTCACCTTTCCGAACTTGTCGAAACGACACTCAAAGAACTCTCGGAAGCTAAGATCATTGATCTTGATGAGGAGGACGATTCAATCTCACCATTGAATCCTGCCATGATAGCAGCGTACTATAACATCTCGTTCATAACCATGCAGACTTTCTTGCTTTCGCTTACACCGCGCACAAAACTCAAGGGTCTTCTCGAGATCATGACATCCGCGACTGAGTTCGAGTCCATACAACTCCGACGTCATGAAGATCATATTCTGCGACGCGTTTACGACCGTTGTCCAGTCAAGATGTCCGAACCAGCGTTCGGATCGCCACACTTCAAAGCTTTTGTACTTCTACAGGCCCATTTCTCGCGCATGCAGCTGCCTATAGACCTGGCCAAGGATCAAGAAGTTGTCGTTTCGAAGGTACTCAACCTCCTTAGCGCGGCAGTTGACATTCTCAGTTCCGAAGGACACCTAAACGCCACTTCCGCAATGGAGTTGTCTCAGATGGTTGTTCAAGCCATGTGGGATCGTGACTCGCCATTGCTTCAGATTCCACATTTTACGCAGGATATTGTGCAAGTCCTGAGTAAGGAGAATATCACCGATATCGAGGGTCTCATGGATCAACTAGATCCAGCTGAGAATAAAGACTACCAAAAGCTAATCGCAAAGATGGGGCTTAACAACAAACAACTCCAGGATGCGGCAGCTTTCACGAACGAAAAGTACCCCAATATAGAGCTTGATTTTGAAGTACTGAGCAAAGATGAGGTTGTGGCGAACGAACCAGCATACCTGGCTGTCAAACTCACTCGTGCGGATATCGAGGAGGACGATGAACCAGAGGAGATAGACCTCTCCGTCCACGCGCCATTCTATTCAGGCAGCAAGACGGAAAACTGGTGGCTTGTAGTCAGTGAAGAGAAAGAACGTAATCTATTGGCCATCAAGCGAGTTACGATTGCGAAGAGAGTCTTGGACGTGAAGCTCGAATACTTGGTGCCTAAAGCTGGCGAGCACAAGTTGAGTTTGTTGCTGATTAGTGACAGTTATTTGGGCGTTGATCAGAGTGTGGAGTTCAAAGTCACTGTTGCTGAAGGTGAAGAGGATGACGAAGATGATGAAGGTGGAGATGAGGAGATGGAAGGCTGAGCTTGCATGAATTGTACTGCTTAGAGTAGGTAGACGGTATGCCAAATCTTTGAGAACACCTTTTCTAGCATTTAGATGTTCGCTTCCCTTGTACAGTGAGGTTCATTGTTAAAGCACGTTTTACACTTTGTCATTGAACTTCGCTGTACTAGCACATTCATATCGCTACAGTAGTTGAAATCATCTCGGAGCTTGGCTTAAGGCCGATGCAATTCATCTCAGGCTCGCTGAGTTTCGCCTGATCCGGAATAGCTTCAACTTCACCACCAACGACTTGCCAATCATGTCTAACCACCGCTACAGAGCGATACATCGTGGTGACATCTTCCTTGTTCCAGCCCCCCTTCGCAACAGAGTGGATGGTACTGTACTGCCAGCATCTATAACAGAAACGTGATGGCATACAAACCAGGCTTATCTCCAACGGAGATTACAATCTCAAGCGTCCATGTTCCAGCTAGCATCTGGTCTGTCTATATATTGGTGTCTGCTCGTAAACTCCAGGTTGGACTACAGTCTACGCAGGGCAACAGATCTACGGACCTCAAGCATTCTTTGGTGAGCCTAACTTGACCACTCCAGCTATGTCTTCTCCAGCCATCAGAATTGTGCTCATCACAGGAGCCAACTCGGGCGTTGGCTATGCAACCTCCAAAGTCCTCATCACCACCAAAAGCACTCCTTCCTTCCACGTGATCATGACTGGTCGCTCGCTGGAAAAGACCGAGCAAGCAAAAGCCGAGATAGAACAAGAAACGGCCTCAAAAGCCACCGGAAGTCTATCAGCTCTTCAACTCGACGTGACCGACGCCAAGTCTGTCGAGAAAGCAGCAGAATACGTCGAAAAAACCCACGGCCGATTAGACGCCCTGATCAACAACGCTGCATTAGGTTCTCGAGATTCCGACCTCGTCACACGGCTCCGTTTGTGTTTCGAAACGAACGTTATCGGCGCTGCATTGGTCGCGCAGGCATTCCGCCCTTTACTGCTCAAAGCGCACAACCCGTATTCTATCTGGGTTAGTTCCGGCGCAGGTTCACTTACGCGCTCATCTGAAGCGTCTCATGATCCGGCGCAGTTGGATAAGGATGAAGCGTATCGTGCGAGTAAAGCGGCGTTGAACATGGTGATGCTTTGTGAGCATCGAGATTGGCATAACAAGGGGCTTAGAACTTTTGCGTTGAGTCCGGGGTTTGTGGTCAGTAATTTGAGAGGGACTAGTGAAGAGATGAGAAATCCGGGTGGAATGGCTGGGAATCCTACTGTTAGTGGAGAGACTATTCTGGCGGTGTTGGAGGGGGAGAGGGACGGTGAAGCTGGAAAGCAGATACACAAAGATGGCGTCCATCCTTGGTGAGGATCGATTGCATGTATTTTCTATGTCACGTTACGATATGTTGATGGCAACGACGTCGAGATTCGGAGCGCAACGGTACGGCGCACAGGCCAGTTGCGCGCGTCAAGGCTTGGCATGTAGTTCTGTTGACCGCGAAGCCTTTAGCAATGCAGCAGTGTTAATCAACTCTTTCACTTTGCCCTCTAAGCCAACGTGCATCCGGTATTGCTAGACGCGTCGTTTTTAACAAGACTGTGCTCCAGCTGAACACAAGGTCTATCCGATGTTGTCGTATCCAAAGGTTATAATGTGTTTGGGTCTTGCCTCTGACGCCTCGTGATCAGAACACCGAGTCTGGCTCCAGGCATTGCGCCAACGTGTTCTAAAGGCCAAGTGCAGTTCTGTCATCGTTAGTTCCAGCAAAATGTGAGTGAAGTCGGATGAAATGTCTACACACTGCCTTTGACAAGATTGTTGTTTTCTGACCATGACCCTTCGGTGAGTGCACGGAATGAGGGTGGTTTCGCCCAATTTCGATTTGGAATGCTAAGTAATACTGGGACTTCTGTATGATGTCTTTTGCTACTGCTTCGATGTTGCTGCCACCCTGGATCACCTCTGTTAAGCCTCTGCCCAACTTCGCACCACGAGACGCTCAAGATGGAAGCCACATATTCTCTTATGTTTTCTTTTGATAAGTTGGGAGGCGCCATTTCCTTGCCCAGTCCAGTAGGAGCTCAACCAACCTTCAGTACTTCTTATGCATTCGACCCTACAGACACCAAAGATTTCGGCATAAGGGCTACGATATCCAATAGTACGCATCTTATAACCCATTATGCTGATGAGACTGACAAGCAACAGCCAACAATCTTGGTGTCCAGCCAGTCTTCTACTTTCCCACCGATACTGTAGGAGGAGACTTACTACCTGTTACATGTCAATTTGGGGACTCTGGTGGATCTCTGACCCCGGCTGCACAACCTGCAACGAGCACTATCTCGTGTCCAGGTATTGCCAATACTGCCATTGCTCCCGGCACTGCCTACTTCACCTTCTTACCCACCGTGCCCGACTTCGCCTATATGGAGTATTATGCCTTCTTGATCGCAACTCCGTCAACCACAACTGTGATTGGGACGGTCACCGACACCTCAACCATGGCCGGTCAGACACTGCCAGAAACGGTATTGACTTCCACTATATACAACGCCACAGTGTATAGCACAAGCACAAGTACTATAACACTAATGGGCGCCTCGGCAACAAGCTACGGTGGCTGCTCAACCAGCAGTTCTTCATCAAGCTCGTCATCCAGCTCGACATTGTCTACAACAACATCGTCGATTCCACCCACCAGCTCCACAGACACATCCACGAGCGATACTTCAATATCGGCGATCTTATCTTCAACGACAATCCCGACCACAACTAGTCGACCATCAACAACTAGAAGTACTTACTCATCATCTGCAAGCTCAACGACCATGACCACTAGCCCGCCTTCGTCGACACCGATTTCGACTAGTACAACCAGCAGGAGTTCGTCTGGCCCCTCTAGTGTAAACAGCACTCGTTCGGATACTTCTTCGGCACCACAAAGCTCATCAACCACTACCACAAATAACGGCCTCGATGATGCAATTGACCGTAGTCGGTCGAGCTCAACTAGTACTTTGAGCACATCAATGACCAGCATGTCTCAAAAATTGTACAATGGAACCACAAGTCTTGTATTGCATGAATGTCCAGATCCAGAAACAACTATCACCTACACAGCCTTCCAAGTCGTTACCGCTTATGTGGATAGTATAAACAATTTTTTCTATGCTCGCCAAGAGCAAATCGCATACGGCCCACCGGATTCCACGTTCAGTAACGGTGATGTTCCGATTGTTTCAACCACTCCAACTACAATCAGCACTACTATTACTATCACTTCACCGGATGTGAGCTCTGGTACGTCAACTACGACCCTCTACATTGACGGTGTCATTATTGGGACAACAACAACGAGCACAACAGTCGATAGCAGGACGGTAACCACACTCCCTGGTTGTGCTCCAAGCACTACGACAATCTCGAGCACTTCATCAAGCCCGGTCAGCACTTCAACAACCACAAGCGGTAGCAGCACAAGCTCTACTACAAGCACACCAACTACGACATCTTCTGCGTCAAACACCACACAAGACGATTCTACATCTGGCACCACGACCGAGGTCAGTACGACAACAACGACACAGGACACTACCACTACTACAACGACAACGACAACAACCACTGACATGACAAGCGTAAGTCGAACGAATTCAAAGAATAGATCTAATTCCTAACGGAGTTAGTCCACGAGCACTACGACCACAACAGACGCAACCACGACTACTACAACGACGTCTGACACTACTACTACCACTACCACTACGGACGACGTCACCACTACTACTACTACAACTACAACTACTGCTTCTCGAAGTAAGTACTCTATTCCCGTGCTTAATCTTTTATCTGTTTATTTATCTTTCCCCGTACAAGTGGCTGTAACTATTACGCTACTACTCTTCCTTATCCTATCCTAGTAAATAGTACTAATTCGGAGTTTACAGGTCTAGCTACTTGTAACCCTGCCGCTGCCCGTAGTGGCGCCTTTAACCAAGGAGGTTGTACAGGCGGTTGTTACTGTAACTACGATGCAGACCAAATAAATGCCTACTGTGACGACGGTGCAGATAATGGGGCACCGTGTACATCGGATGCGGACTGTCAGGCTGATGAATTCTGTGATGTCTTAGGTTTGGGTAACCCTGATGGGTTTTGTGCAACATTTGTTGGCTGTGGCTCAACCTATCTCTAAGGAGGCAGCAATCTCAACGCGTGCCAAATGATTTCAATCCGGCTTTGAATTCCTCAAACCTTTTCTCCATCTTCCTCCTCATCTATGCCGTTAGGCCGGTGTGATGGCAGCAAGATATTGAAAAGAGAAAATGATCGCGTACTGTCTCTCTCTCTCTGTGTGTGTGTGTGTGTGTGTGTGTGTGTGTGTGTGTGTGTGTGTATGTGATCACGATTTTTCTGGGTCATGGATAGGTAGGTATGTAGCTACGTGCCTTCCATTCGGATACCCAGTGAACAGCAGCAAGGTTTCACTACCCAAACGATTTATGATTCTCATTCTGCGGTTTGGAGGACTGTGCTAGATGTTATTGCTTTGGCGGTGGAGTTGAGTCAGCACATTGATCTTTTGTACGCAAGAGTCACGAGTGTTGTTAACCCTCTTGAGGACGCGGTACTCGGGGCATCGATGTGGACTGAGGTATTATTACACCAGTGGTGGCAGTGGTGAGATGCGATTGTGTCCGCCATGCATGAATGAGGACAATCACAAGATTGACATGACAGAATGGTGAAAGTAAATGATGGACGACGGTAGTGTGCACAGTTGCGAATCACAGCACTACGATCGAAAAAGTGGTGAAGGACGATTTCAATGCATATTATATTGATTAGATGTCAAGAATAGCAAACTATGGCACGGCACGAGCAGCAATAGTAACGGCAATGACAATCCATGTCCAACACCTCAACGACAAAATAAACTGCAAAAGGACACCAGCTACTGACTAACCTCGAACCCAAAATCAGATTTCACTTCTCCCTTCTAATCCACCATCATCGAAGACCCTCAATCAAAAACGTCTCCCCCAAATCTTCTCCCTAACCCTCCCCTCCTCCTCCGCCCGTCTAAGCGCATCTCTCCACTCCCTCTCCATCCTCGCCACCAACCCCTCTCCATCCCCTTGCTCTTGCTCTCCCTCATTCCCAACTCGTATCCTCACCTCACCATCATCACCATCACCACCAGCATCAACAGGGCTCTCACAGCCCCTGAGGCCAATGAAGCGTCCCCATCGCCGTCGTTTGGTTTCGAGGTCTGCTAACCTCCTCCTCTTTCTTCCATTTGCTATAGAGCCGGAAGCGGCACTAGTAGTGGCAGCGGAATCACCGCACCAGGCTCGTCCCCAGCCGATAGGGCACGGATACATCCACCTCTCGCGCCCCGCGCCAAGCGTCTGGTGGTAATGACGCGCTAACGCATCGAGGTCATCGTGTGTTAGGAGGTGGTAATGTAGGAGTGTGCGTGGGAAACTGAGGTGGGGTAGACCGGTGGAGATGCTTATTAGTGGGACTAGGGGGTGGGCGAGGTATGTTGCTACTGTTGAGAGGGTTTGGGTGGGGTGGGCGATGTGGGTTTTTGTTGTTGTTGTTGGGGTGGGAAGGGTTGTGCGCCGGCGGTGACTGTGGCGGTGGATTGGGGAGCGTGTTGGGGGACGTGCCGTGACGGGTATGGTCGTTGATTTGTTGGGTGGGGTGATTTGTTGTTGTGCGGAGGTGGGACTTGGAACGACTGGAATCTCTACTTCTGCTTCCATTTCCATGTCGACGCACATTCGTTCAAGCCGCTCCATTGCATTCTCCCTCTTCAGACTCGGCGTGTTTCTTACCGTCCTCCTCATCATGTTTCCGACCATGGGACTTCGAATTGGTGTTTGTCCTGGACTGCCTGAACTAGTAGAGCTAGTGGGGCTAGTACCAGGCAGGATGTCCATGTTCAAACTCGAACTCATGCCTGACGACGGCGTGGACAGCACAGAGCTATGAGGCGACGTGACAATCCCGAAAGCGCGACCTTGGACAGGCACAAGGACCGCCGTTCGCGGTGAGCTGTACAGACTGCTTGGAGAATTTCCATTCAGAGCGAGTGGTGATGGAGTCAGAAGCACGAATCTCGAGCTTGAAGTCATGCGGCGGTGGTGACGGGATGCAATCGGGAGGTCGGTTTTCAGGCGTGGTAGGTGGATGGAAGGGCATATGACTGGAGTTGGTGGGATTGATGGGATGGTGAGTTCGGAATTGGGATGGAGACTGAGATCAATGATTGAAGATGGTGAGAGGGGGCTAGCGAGAGTTATTGGAGATATGTCCATTGGCGAGAGCGGTGAGATCGGTGAGATGGGGGACATGATGATGAGGTCTGAATTTGAAGAGTGCTTCTTGTGTATGGTTTCTGAAATTGGTTTTTGGTGAAAATTGGAACGAGCTCTAAATGAGTGTCTGGCGAAGTCCACGAAGCGAAACTGATCTAGACAAGGAGTGAAACAGGTCGTTTGATGTGTGTCAAGTATTCCGTTGGTTTGATTAGCCTGACTGAGTGAATGAGTGAACTAGTATCAGTCAGTCCAACCTCAAATGAAGCAGTTTTGAAAAGAGTGTATATGGTAGGTATCCTACGAACGAGTAAGTAACAAGACAAATCAACCTTGAGAAAAGCAGCGACAAAGTAAAAGTGAAAACTCGACACTGATGCAGCTAGATTCTCTTTTGTTTTGTTCTGAACATCATTGTCATCATGGCGGGATAACAAAGTACTTCGCACGTCCGTGCGCTGCTCAGCCTGATGTTCGGCCGACTTTTTCTTTGTCTGCAGATCTGGACTTGCTCAACTTGTGTTGGGCACGAAATTGATATTCTGACTGCCTCATTGTTTGTGTGCTGTAGTCATGTATGTGTTCGGGTTAGACTGTGCATATTTCGTTCATTGTGGCGATGATGCTCATTGTTTTTGGTCTCTCGATTGATTTATACGACGCTGCTGTGTAGTCGATCGTAACAAGTCAGCCTATATCAACTTATCAAGTAATGCCATGTTCAAGTCGAATCGATTGCTTGAGGTCGCAAGAAGTGGAGCTCTCTTCTTTATTCCCCACTCCCATACCATTGAGACTGTCCTCTCATAGCCACCGTCCAAGGCTTCCTGCATTGCACTTATGTCTTCTATTCCCAAAGTGTTGATGTCTGCACCATTCGCGACTAGTATCTGCACCACCTCCTTGGAGCCTCGTAGTGACGCCTCTCTCAGTGCACTACCCCAGCCTCCCGCTGAAGCATTGACGTTTGCGCCGTTCTTGATTAGCAAACATACCATATCTTTCCTACCATAAGCCGATGCTCGTTGCAGTGCAGTGCTACCGTACCTGTCTGGAGCATCGATATTAGCGCCACGATCAAGTAGCAATTGCACCACTTGACTATAGCCAGCGGACGATGCCACATGTAACGCATTGTCTTCCTCTCCCGATGCCGCATCTACATCGGCGCCATTTTCGAGCAGTATCTGCACCAACCCCCGATGGCCTTCTTGCGATGCCGCTTGCAGTGCATTGCCCCAGGAATTTCCTGGGGCATTGACCTTCGCCCCATTCTTGAGCAGTATCTGTACTATTTCTTTCTGGCCAATATACGACGCTGCCTGCAATGCAGTGCCGAGCATTCTCCCTGGTTCGTTGACATTGGCGCCATTATCTAAGAGCAGTTGCACCACCTCCTTATGGCCATAAAATGATGCCTCCTGCAATGCAGTGCCCCAGCATGTCCCTTGAGCATTGACGTTCGCACCATGTCTGAGCAGTATCTGTACTATGTTTTTATGGCCACTGCGTGATGCTTCATGGAGCGCATCCCCCACGTCCTGCTCGCCATCACTTTGAGCATTCACATCAGCGCCGTTCTCTAGCAAGATTTGCACTACCCTCTCTTCACTAGCGGCCGATGCTGCCTGCAGTGCAGTATCGTAGTAACCTCCCTTCACATGGATGTCTGCCCCGTTGTCGAGTAGTATTTGCACTACTTTCTCATAACCATTATACGATGCTGCTTGCAATGCATTAGAAAAGTAGCCTCCTTGATTGTTGATGTCATGTGACGATTTTAACAGAATGCCCGGTATGCAGCTCTCAAGCCCGAGTAAGGCTGCATAGTACATCGGGAAAGGACGACCTTTGGAAGGTTCGTGTATGGTAGTGGTACCCAACCTCCCGTCCCAGTCAATAGAGTCATATAGGGGATCAGGGTCGTATAGCCTGACCCAATGGTCAAACATGTGCTCCATTGTGAACAGCTCAATGATTCGCCTCGACAGCTCTTCGGCGAGTTTACCGTCGGACCTCGGGTAGTGGTACGACCAATACCGCGCAGCATATCCTGCGAATGAATACCGCTTAACCAAATCTGGAGTCAGAGTTTGTCTCGCATAATCGTCGTTGCTTAAATAGAGTAAGCAAAGCTTTGTGATCCGGCCATGTTGCATAGGGCCTGAAAGGGCGAAGTTCGCGGCACGACTCTTTCCAATGTGTTCAGACAGCAGGTACTCCTGGACGGAGAAGTGAGCAATACGCACTATCTGCTTGACATAGCTGCTGTCTACACTGTTCTCGTCCTCGTCCTCGTTTTGGTCTTTGTCCTTGATATTTGCTGAAATGCGGCTGCCAGCTTTAGAGCCGACCTCGGCTGTACGGATGGGAACGATCTCGATCAGGCCAGGACAAATCCGAAAGAGGTCTTCGGCACCCGCCAGTCTCCTACCACTTTCGTAGCACTCTGAACCATCGAGATCAACAGCAATTGCCTCGATGACTTCATCGACCAACAGCGGGCGTGGTGAATAGCACAAAAGTGAGAGCAGTTGTTGAGCCTCTTCGCGTGACTCGTCTCCGATATTGCATAGCATTCGCTCGTAGGTCTCATGGAGAGATCGGGGCAGTGCACGAAGACATTTATCAAGGTGATATTCATTTCGGATACACTGGCGCAACGGACGAAGCGCGGTGTCGACCCATCGGAATCTGTAAATCAGTTGAGCTGCTAGGTCTGCACGAAGCGCTGCAGGACATCACTTACACTCCGCCCGCGTGCTGAGCAAGATAATTCCTGATCTTTGCACGATGATCCTCATCCCAACGTCGAAGCTGATAATCGTAGTCGAGCTGACATGACACATACTGCAAGATATCTTGCTGGATACTATCGTTCTTTAATTCAATATGGCGTATCCCAACTCAGTTGCGCAAATTGCATATAATCTCGAATGTCAGGTATATCTCGGCTAGTGACCAATAGATGTAGGCCCGGCAACTGCCACTGCCGTATGGTTTCAATCGTTGATAAGACGTTGGCTCGTGAAGATTCTATAGGGCTCTCGTCTAATGCATCTAGCAGGATATAGACATGACGCTTTTGCGTCACGGCTTGTCGAAGATATTCTAGCAAGACTGGGGCCGGTGGAGTGCCATAGTTGTATGTCTGTTGTAGCCGGACTAGGTCAGCTTCGAGTCCTGTGATCTGACCACAGAGCTGTAACAGTATTGCGCCTAGTACTGCAGAAGCATCTTGTTTTGATTCATCGCGAAAAGTGAAGAAGAAGAAGGCCACCGCACAGTCATTAAGTGTTCGTTGGTGACGAAAGGTATACCAAATAGCGGTTGAACAAAGCACAGACTTGCCACAACCAGCAAAGCCATACAACCACAAAAAGGAGTTGTTATCTCCCAGCCAAGTAATGAAAGTTGGACTTTGGATTAGCCACTGTCCTGTGCCAGGATGCCGTTGCGCGCTAGCAATATTCAAGTCAATGGTCGCATCTGCCGCTTTTAGCCATTGACGGACACTGGAGCTCAGGTTTTGTGCTTGTGCTTTCTTAACGACGTTCTTCACCTCTTCAAGATCGGTCAGAGTGTTTTGGTGGTCCTTCAATTGAAGCGCTTGCAAGGCGAGAGACAAATTGTCCCGAAAGTCGTCAACATCTTCATCAAGTTTCTCAAGAGTACTTCGGCGGAAAGGGTAGGCGGCGCGGCGGCCAGCTGCTACTATCACCTTTTTCCACTCAGCTTTTGGTTCTTTCTTGAACTTGTGGACTTCGTCCTGCAACTCGTGAATCACATCCCCACAGCGACTGATAGCCTCTTCCACGTTCCGTAGCACTGGCTGCTCATTAGGTCGCCATTTGCGGGTGCGCACGGTCTCGTCGATAGTTTTAATATAGGATATAAGGTCCCCCAGTCTGTTTGCTGTTCGAGCTAGATCTTGGTCTCGATCTCGATAGGTTGTATAATAACTGTAAAGGTACTCGGTAGTTTGGAGACCTAAGGCTATCAAGCCGGCTGCACTAGCAGCGATGGAGAGTGGGTCACTCATGACGTCGAGTTCTCCGCGAAGGTTTCCAACAGCACTTTATTGAGCTGAGATATATCTAGCATTGTTATCTTGTTCATGCAGAATATGAAGGTGCTTCAAAGATGTACCCAGACACGTATAGGTAGGCAGGAGCACAGCTCTAGACGCCTCATGGAGTTGCAATTGACGCCGCAGATTCAGCCTGACTCTACACCTTGCAATGATTGGGGGCACGTGATGTGGTCGATTTTAGCTGCATACTTAGGTACACTATCCCTGTGGATAGTGAGTGCCATCGAATTCGTCAGCCTTCCTTGTCATAGACTGATGCTGGAACATCTGTCGAAGAAAAAACGCTGACTTGAGTCGAGCACCCGAATTTGACATGCGGTAGTTAAAGAGAGCCGTACCTCCAAAGAACGTACACCCAAGCAGTGACCCCTCCAGCTACTGCAGATTAGGTGACTCTCTTTGAGCACATTACAGTACCAACCCCATCCAAAAATGGTAAAGAATCACCTCTCATCACGACTTGATATGGAAAACCACCCAGACTCGACCCGAGCCAAGTACAAAACAGCGACTAGTGTGTCGAGCTCTTCCCGGTTGGGTACAGTCAAGACGTGCTTGTTAAACTTGCTCAAGCTGCTACCTCTGAATATCGGTAGGATTTGAGTCTATTCTTTACTATTTGAACTGTTTCTCTATGCCACATGATCCATGTCCTGTTCAACTCAACTTCCGTTAGCGTTCAGAAAAATGGAACAGATCAACAGCTTTTGTTCATCAGTATAAATACCCTCCACAACTTCTCTCCCATCACTGAATCTATTAACACTCTCTCATCTCCCCTAACTCAACCAACCACCCACCCAACCTGCCAAACCACCAACCATAGCCATGCGCCTCCCAATCCTCCCCATAACCCTCCTCCTATCCCTCATCACAACCGTCCTCGCCAACTCCGGCGGCACAATCCTCTTCTGCGCCGAACTAGACCTCGTCGGCCCCTGCATAGTCCAACCCATAGAATACGGAAGATGCGACAACATCACCGACTCCAACCGCCTAGGCGATATAGGCAGCAGTTTCAACGTACGTTCGTCATTACACCCCCTTCCTTCCTTCCCTTCCCTCCCTATATTTTATCCTCATGAACCTCGTCTACTGTACTGTCACTAACATCCCCACTCCTCGGGCAGATAACATCCGACAACGAAAACACCTGGTGCGATATGTGGGGAGACCACCATTGCAAAGTCAACGACCTTCCTTGGTATTATGGCCTGTGGAATGGGTACTGGGTGCAGCCTATGCCGAGGAATGGCCCGCCACATATTTATCGGTCTTTCAAATGTAGAGATCTGGGATGGTGATGCGGGGTGTTGGCGGTATGTACATATGTACAGGCATACGTATGCATGAGCATATGGATACATGCAGGCAGAACGCCATTTGAATGAACGAATGGACTATTGGATAGGATGGATGAGAAGATGAGTGCATATGCAAGCAAGGGCGTTGGTAATAGTAATGGCAACAATAATGGTAACGTCAATGGTGTCTAGTAATACATCACAAAGGACAGAATGCGTACCAGGGGGAAAAGATTGAATGATAATGGTACCTAGGTACCTTATGAGTTCATCACGGCGTTCAAACCAAGGTTCCTTAGTTTATTTAAATTGATTTATTCAACAACTATATCTGGTCTTCCTCCCATTGACAGCTTAATTCAAGGGTTGTAGAGCACTAGCAGGGTCTGTAACGTTCGTACCTATATACATGTATATATGAGACGAAACCCGTCAAGGCTATTGACACAAGCATAATCGGAGGTCAATTTTTTATGGGAGTGTTCTCGTTCAATGGTGAATCTCAAAGCTCCAAGTGGTTACGGACTCGGATACTGTAGTAGTGGTCCTCACGAAGTGTTCACGGTCTGCAGAGCACAAAGAAAGATACACATTAAGAAGTTATCTGAATATTCTTTGTATTGACCAACTGTTTTCATTGGATCTTCTTTTCAAATCATAAAATACACAGTTTAATTCACATGAGTGGTTGACTGACTTGCGCACAATCAATATGCGGCGCACTCACTGCTTTAATGACAGCTCACCAGAGATCGTTCGTGGTGACCGTATATATATTCATGCGGGCCCTGGTCTTACTTCAAGCTTGATTCATTACTGTCTGCTTGCCTGGACTGTACCTTGCTCTGCTTTTTCGCCTCACGGTCGTCATTGCCCAAGCGATGTGCAACTAAGATGCCACCACTAATTCGCCCAGCTATACCCGTGTCTTACTCTGTGGCCTTGACCACGTCAGTCGCCTCAGCAGCACCCTCTGCCGACGCAGGAGCCTTGTCTTCTACAGCTGGAGCTGCCACAGTTTCAGTCTTGGTCTCTTCTGCCGGCTTGTCCTCCTCGATCGCTTCAATGGCTTCGGCTTGCGGTGCATCCTCAGCAAGATTATCTGCAGAAATCTTGTCAACAGCCTCTTCCGTTGACAATGTGTTTTCTGCAGGCTCTTCAACTTCCTTCTCAATCTTCTCATCTGTTTCTTTCTCAATCTCTTTCTCAACTTCTTTGTGTACGCCATTCGTGGTGGTTGGGCTGGCCTTTTCATCCTTGCCTGGCTTGTCGTCTGCAGGTTCAGCACCCAGCAGTGGATTCCACACACCAAGCAGTTTGACTGCCCGCTCCCTGAAGTGATACTCCTCATCCTTCGGGATTGTGTTCAATTTCACCAAAGCCTTGAGAACCTTATTAATTTTCGTGTTTCTGATGATGCTGACCTCCAATTTGTTATCGTATGCCTCAAGTTTCTTGATGTAGGTGTTCATCTGTGGCATCTCATCTTCTTGAGGTTCAACATCCCGAGCCAAAAAGCCCTTTTGTAGCTTGTGTCGTAGGAAAAGCACCTCCTTCTCACGCGCTTTACGAGCCTCAACCGGATCGAGAGTCGGCTCATCTTCTTTTTCTGGTTCAGCTTCTTCTTCTGACTCTACTGCCTTCTTTTTCTTGTCCGCCTTGGATTTGGTGGCCTTCTTTTCGGTGGTTTTCTTGTCTGTGGTAGGAGTTTTACCAGTAGTAAGCTTGAGCTTCGTGGTCTTTGGGGTCTTTGCAGGCTGTTAGTAGCTATTAGTTGATTGATGTCGCACGAGCATAGATCACTTACCTTTTCCGGTTCTTCGTCATCACTTTCGGCATCCTTCTTGCGCTTCTTGGAGGACTTCTTTGGCGCTGTATCATCAGCATCTTCCATGTCGACATCATCGGCCTTCACTTCGGACTTGCGTTTCTTCTTATCGGCTTTTGCAGCCTTCTCAGCTTCACGTTGCGCTTTTCGATCTTCGTCCTCCTGAAGAGCTGCCTCGTGCTGCATTAACATGTCCTTGAAGTGTTGGAGGTCATGACCCTCAGCAGCAATCTTGTAGGCTTCGATGAGTGATTTTGTCTTTCCTTTCTCAGAAACATCCTTGCACTGTTCAGGCTCGAGAGGCGACAAATCGGTATTGGGAATCCATCCACTGTGATAAGTCAGCCCTGCATGTCAATGTCTGTCTTCAATGTAACTTACAATTCGTTTGTCTGAAGGAACATGACTGCGAAAGTTCGATCAATGACCTTCTTACCATCGTCGATGTATGGTTCTTTGTATGTCCCGTCAGGTTGCATAGCTGTGACGGGTCGAGTTTTCAATAGAACTTCGGGTAGCATATCTTCATCGCAAACGACAGCTGGCCATGGAGGAAAACTTCTCAATCGAGCAAGGTAATAGTCTCCAGGCTTTGCATCGAGATTTGTGAGCTTCTGTTTGGATTGCTTTTTCTTCAATGTCTTGCTTCGGTGCTCTGGGACACCCCCCGTCGACTTTCGTTTAGATTTGGATGCAGGTGTGCCGTTCGTCTCTGCCGCTGGCGCAGATGCAGATGCAGCTTCATTTTCTGGTTCTGCCACGTCCTTCATCTCAGCGTCTTCCTCAGCTGCGGGTGCGGGCTCGGTTGGCTTCTCAGGCTCGTTCGTAGCTGGTTTGTCTGCAACAGACTCAGATTGTTGCGTCTCTCCATTGGTAGTAGAAGCTGATCCGATAGTCAGCATACGTGTCTTGACTGAATTCTCGTCACCTTTGACTCACCCTCAGCAGGTTCGGCGGCAGCAGCAGGAGCTGTCCCTTCTGGTAGAGCCCCCGATAACTCAGCAACAGGCCCCGAAGCTGGTTCTGCTAGCGATGGAGGTGCGTGATCAGCCGGTGCTGCGACCTTGATGGGCACCACCGTCTCAGAAGGAGCGGCATTAGAGTCAGACATGGTTGCGGCGAATGGTTGGAATGATGCCGAAATGGCAAGCGCGGTGCAAAGCGCGTTGAGGTCTGGCTAGCAGAGTGTTAGCAAGCTGCTTGTCAACGCGATCTGCCTCAATACAGCTCATACAGCCTTCGTTCCACTGTGCTTCTCACCGGTGCTGGCCAAAGTGACGCGCCGATGCAGTAAAACGATACCTTGCTTTCCAAAAGTAACTTACCTTGTGTAGTATAAGTGCGCTGCTAAGTTCTTATCCAAGAACTGATGGGTTGGGATGAACGTGGGAGGGCGGTGGGAGCAATGCTGGCGCAAAGCAATTGTGTTGGAGAGAAAGCTGCACTGCAAACGACACCAACTTTGATTGAACTGCGGCTTCGCGACTGGCCAAGAACTGACTTACATCGATTTCCCGAGCAATCAAAATCGCGCTAGTCCCCTGCTAGTGGATGTGATATTTGGGGTTGAACAACGGTGATGCCGCCAGTAGATTCTGTTTTTCTATTTGTTGATATACAGTATGCCCGCTTACGCGATAAATGAAGGTCGTCGCCGTCTAATTGCAATGCAGGTGTCGCAGTCACTTGCCACGGGCGCCCGATTAAGGAGTCCTCCATAGTGCTCTCATAAAATGAAACAGGCCTAGCAGTCACAAAGCAGTAAATATTCCTGCTGTATGGTCGATCGAACATCCATTGTCGTTACTATTCAATAACAATAGGTGCATTGAGCCGAAAGGTCCAGAAGAAGAAACTGTAAGGTCATTCCTTTCGCAGGCTCCCAAGCAGATATGCTTCTCTGTCCACATAAAAATACGTGTCGTATGCAATGACACTCGCCCCTTCCAAAGCAGCCAGTAGTATCAGGAGGGCCACCGCAATGGACTGAAAGAGAAACCTTGCCCCCAAGAACTCCCAGGTCATCACCTCTGCCTCGGAACTTCATATCGGCCCTGCTCTTACAGATCCATATCATGCTCTTCCCAGTCACGCGACGTTATGCAATAGCAGGAGTTGTTCCCTACTGCAATGCTATAGCATGTCAAGAATTCATACCCCCTTATGTGAGTTATCGGGAGCAGATCACTCCATGTTATAACTTCTCTCTTTCGAGGTCAGGACAATCAATTTCTTCTGCCGCATAGCTTGGCTTGTGTATCCTGAGACACCACAAGAAATAGTCTTCTAGAGGCAACAAGTTCAGAAGAATTTTGTTGACGTGCCACCCCAGGGCGCAAACCACTGCGCCTGCCACAGCATCGAGGATGAAATGATTGGCTGTTGCAACAATGACGATGAAAATCGAGAAAGGATACAGGAAGCCGGCCATGATACACAACATTCGTCGTGTTGATAACAATTTGATCCGAGGTGCTAGGTTCGGATGCGATTGATTGAAGAACGGCAAATGTACTGATCTTGAACGTCGATGTTGTGGGCTCAGAGGTATTGTCATGATAGTGACCCCAACAAGGAGGGAGTAACCGAAGTGAAGAGATGGCATAGCCGCCCATTGATTGCAAAACTATAACTGATGTATCAGTCTCTGGTCGCTTCGATATGATTATTAGGCTTACCCTGTTTGCGGTCCAAACACTGACCGCTCCGTGCTCTCCATGCACTGTGTCAACAAATCAGAAGCTTATCGCTATCTCGCCAAGTGGCAGAGGTGCATCCTTATCACTGAGAAGTCTCGGCGGCATACAAGGCCAGAGCGTAAAAACCAAAAAAGCGAACAGGTTGCAAGTTGCCATCGTCCTTCGTCGAGCCTCGAAAAGCCATGGTCCAGAAGGAAGTCCTTGTACCTCTTCGAGTTCGCCTGGACGATGTTGTACTTGCCGGTTGCTTGTGACGGTGTAATAGTATAGCCAGACGAGGAAGAGGATGGTGCCTGGAATGTGAATGAACGAATATTCCCAATTGATATAGCGCATCAGGGTCGGATACTGCATGACAAATTGTTGTATGGGGAGCTCCCAGAAGATATGCAGTTTCTTCTCCCATGCGATGATTAGAAGAGCGTGTCTTCGTGCAACATTGACTGTGCCCTTAACGATGGTCAAAGCCGAGAACGCGCGGCCGAGTTGGTAGACCTGAGCGTCCCGTTAAGGTCGG
Source organism: Neophaeococcomyces aloes (assembly GCA_022813445.1). Classification (NCBI taxonomy): domain Eukaryota; kingdom Fungi; phylum Ascomycota; class Eurotiomycetes; order Chaetothyriales; genus Neophaeococcomyces; species Neophaeococcomyces aloes. The sequence goes on from JAKLMK010000023.1 coordinate 82,942, forward strand.
GCTTCCTCTCTTGCAATGGGGCTGGTGTTCACTTACCCAGTATATCAGTGCCCAGTACCATATCTCGATTAGGAATGGGAATACACGTAGTACCCTGCTCAGAAATCTGTTTCTGAAGATGGAGGTGTTTGGTGTCTCAATAGTCTTGCTGTAGCCTAGCAGTTGTAGCTCTCTTGTCCGCCATTTTTGTGGTTGTGGCGGTGGTCGAAATAGGGATGATGATCTATTTGCAGGGCACGACGGGTTGATGGCACTCTCATCGTAGCCACTCTCCGAAGCCCTCATCGACTCCTTTCGTAGATGCGACCACTGTCGTGATTGATTCCGTCTGGAGACCACACCTTCGGTTGTTCTGTTGATCCATGCTCCGCCGAAGAGTAATGTTACAACTACCACGGGTTCGATGAATGCACCTGAACCCATATTGTACTGTATAATTGCAATATTCAGACATTCGATACTGCTCCGAGCTGCTCCCAGGAAAGTGAGGCTATGTCACACCGCTCGGATATGATCCAGGTATAGTCAGAGGCAACGTGGTATACGGATATCATAGACAGGTGTGAGAAATGAACAAAACGAAAACGGTGGAAAAAACTGATTCTGCACCACATCAACCACAACGGAGTACATACACAGGAAATTGCAACCATTTCGAGAAGAGATATCCAGACAGGTACGATAGAGGAGTATCTAACATCGTAGCAGTAGAAATGATGAATGGAAGGAGCGATGAGATCGAGACGAGGTATCTGGGTGAAGCAAGCATCGATCAAACTCTCGAAAATGTGATCCAGGTAGATCCTGCCTCTTGTTTATTGCACCTACAACGTGAGATGTCGAGTGCCCTTCGAGGGCAAGTCCAGCTTGCACATCCTCTTACTTCTCGAACGATTTTCTCATGGGCAACACCTGGGTCCGGGAGCAAACAGCGGCTCCCATATGAACACAAGTAAGACGTTCGGCCGCTGCAGAGCCAAAAGCACGAGAAAAGCGGAAATCCTTGATTGCCTAGGTAGGTACCAGTGCGAGACTTAGAAACAACAACCTCAGCCTTGAATGCCAGTGGCAACTGGTTCATACGAGGAGGTAGGCGACCATGAATAAATTTGCACAGCAGCGAAAATTTCAACTTATTCCAAGTTTGAAATCCATGGAGGCCCCCCATGCGATGACGATGCTGCCAGAATTTGTCGGTTGCCTGGATGACGGTGTTGAAATTTGTAGACAAAGGGTTATGAAGCTGGTTGTAAGGCCACAATCACTCAGCTGTCAGTAGTGGCACCGAATCTGAAATCACCCGGACATGAATGGTAGGAAGTGTTTCCACAATGATGATCAGGATGGCGCTCTACTACCGGCAGGAGTATGTACAGTTTCGTTGGAAGATGAGAGAATGAGTACTATAGGTGCAACTTCGCATTTTGAAATTTGAATACAAGTGATTCAGTGGTGCGAATAAATTTGGCCGTCAAAATTGTGCTGGTTATTTCAGCCTTACAGGAAACAATTCCGACGCCATGTTTCATTGGTTTTTATCTTAAACGTCCTCGAATTCTCCTCCCTACAGACCTGATGGATGCTTCCCAAGACTGATACTGAGTATCCTAAGCTTAACAGACTCGAGACATATATCTTTGCTTGTATCTTAAGCACCTTGACCGTGCACGTGACAACATCACATCAAATCCTGTCTTACGTGCCTGACCAATCTTCCACTATATCACGGTCCATACGACAGAGCTTCCTCCTCCATTACCTTCGGGGTGCCTGCCTGGTCAATACCCAGGACTTTGTGGATTGCTGTTTGACCACGGGAAACGATATCGGCACTACTGTCTCTGATGCTCGTAACATTTTCCTCTTTGCAAACACACCAATCTTGAAATTCATACCATGAGCAATCGGAGTCACTCCCGGTTTCCCACTCAGTGTAGACCTGACCTAGTCTCGGCCTGAATTCTTGTTTCAGGTCATGGCTGACGTTCACATACTGCAATAGTAAGACATGACCAGACCACCACTGCAAAGCAGAGAAAGCCAAGATAGGACAAGATCTGAATGTGATAGCAATCCACGACAGAGAAAAGCCCTCCGTCGCTTAGAAAAGCTATCTCGTAGCCTTTCTGGCACGAAACGTTTCTGGACATCAACTCCTTGCAATCACAGGACTTTGTTTCGTGCCTTCAATGAACGGAGTTGAGGATCCTGGTGGCCCGATGACGGATAGTCAGACTTCTATCAAGGACATTAGATGGCCTCAATATGTTTTTTAAGGTCGAACCGTCAGGATCAGTCGCATGCTCATTTGCGCATTCTGGCAGTGCCTTTCGTGTAGGTACAACATCGCGTGGCTAGTCGTTCACAGGAATCTGTGCGAATCTCAACGTCCTTTTCAGCCAATCTTCCTTCCAACATTTCCGATACCACTTCCCACTACACTCACAATCAAATCTCCTGCACTCTTCTCATCTTCAGCATCCCTGATACCCCATCCAGCTGCACCAAAACTGCTCATGTCTCTTGCCAGCTGTATCACGCTGTCGCTTGCCATGACGTCCCTCCCAACTTGTACCCGACCCACATCTTCAGAACCCATGGCCATCAAGGTGAATATTGTTGGTGCAGCTTCCGCACTAACACACCCTCCACGTTCAACACTTTCAAGCAATGCAAAAGCCGCGCGTTGACCAACATCCTCTGGTGTTTCTCCACCATCCGGACCAGATGCTGCATCAGCGGAGTAAAACACTCCTTTTCTTGAGCTCTCTGCCACAAGAGACAGACCAAATCCAAGCCCAACTTTCTTCTTCGAGCCAGCAGGGTCACTCTTTGTACCTTGTGTAATTTCAACAAGTTGTGCAGAGGTAACGTCAGAAAAGATATAGACATCTGGCACGACCTTGTTCAATACGCCTCTTGCCGACTCGATCATACGTGCGTTGTTGCCACCACTTACTCCTGTAGCGTATGCTACACCTCTCACCCTCTTGACTCGGCCTGCACCCATGAGATGTAACGTTTTCGGTGCCCTGACCTGATGACCAAACACCACCTCGACCTCACCCGCTCCCGAGTAACCTTTCACAATACTTGGGTTACTTCTCTTACTCACCCTAATCTCCAAATCTCGCTCGATGCCGAACTGCTCAAAGATTGGTAGAATTGCAGTACGAACTGTATCAACACTAACGTCCCCATATCTCTCCACTGCACTTGTGATCACACCAGGCCCAGTAAACAAGACATTGACCTTTGCCTTTGAGAAGGGCGCAAGTAATGCAACAGCAATTATGAACCAACTCACACCGCGTGTGACTCTTCCATCGATTTCATGCTTCAGTACACCATTCGCATCAGCACCACGACCAGCTACAGATCCTGTGATCAGGCCAGGCTTGTAGAGCAGTGTGGTACCAGTGTACGAAATCTCGATATGGGAGCCGTTCGTGAGGGACTCGAGGAGTCGAAGGAAGGAAATTTCATGCGGAGCTAAGCCAGGAGAAGTTGGATTTGTAGCGCGGATTTGCGAAATATGTATTGGTTTGCCGTGGAGAGTTGCAAGAATGAGGCGATGGACAAGGGAGTGGTGGCCGGTAAATCTGATGGGAGGTGTTTGAACAGACATGACTCAAGAAGAAACCACCATAAAACTATGCGCCGACAATTAAAGGATGTTGCCAGAACTAATCCACCTCAGATGTGTTTTGAGGGTGTTGACAGTTGTTCGTGACCGTCGCAGGTGGAAAGGAAGCGAGGGTGTGCGACGATTTGGATTGAGTATCTCGTTCAAGATATCTCAAGTAAACACTTTCTCAAACGGTCACTCCGGTGCTGCAAGGCCAGCTTGCGAAAGCCGAAAAGCAAGCATGCGACACAACTCGCGTGTGCAATTCGTCCCCGTCGCAAGAATTTCAACAACTTTTTTCTCCAAAAACCAAATTGATCGACAGTGGAGGTGCATGTATTCAGTGGTTCCACAACGGCCGGACAGAAGTTTGTCTTCGTTCTGCCTCACGTCATTCCGGTATACACGCCTCGGCACACTTGCATGGTGGGACGAACGGAGGCGCATACCTCTGATCCGTACATTTTTGATGCTTAGAAATGAGTTCCTCATATAATTGGAGAAAGTCACCGCTGAGCAGAACATCTCAACTCGCGCTCATCAAGCCATCAGACCACCTCTCCCCATGAACGCAACAGTCGTCTTGTCCAGGAATTGCCTTCGAGCAACACAACGCACCACTACAACCGTCGCCGCCACCACATTACCTCTAAGAAGCACAAGACACACGAAGACTCTTCCAACCCTACCAAACCCACTCTCCAGAGCCTTCACCAACACGACACCAACCCATCAATCCGCCATGTCCCTCAACCTTCCCAAATGGCTCTCTCAGAACTCGCACCTCCTCCAACCACCCATAAACAACTACTGCGTCTACCACCCCTCATCCCCCTCCACCTCAGGCATGACAGTAATGGTTCTCGGCGGCCCCAACGCCCGAACAGACTACCACATCAACTCGACCCCAGAATTCTTCTACCAACACAAAGGCTCCATGCTCCTCAAAACAGTCGACACGTCCACAACACCTCACACCTTCGTTGATATCCCCATCCACGAAAACAGTCTCTACTTACTCCCTGCCAACACACCACATAATCCAGTCCGCTTCGCAGATACGGTCGGTTTAGTCGTCGAACAGCCCAGACCAGCAGATAGCGTCGACACAATGAGATGGTACTGCAAGAATCCCAATTGCGGACAGATCGTGCACGAAGCGAGTTTCCATTGCTCCGATTTAGGCACGCAGATCAAAGAAGCGGTCGTGGCATTCGATAAGGCGGAGGACGTGAGGACGTGTAAGGCCTGTGGGACCGTGGCGCAGAGTAGGCCAGAGCCAGGGGAATTCAAGCAGCCGCCGCGCTTTCCTGAGGATTAAATGGAAAGCCTCCTGCTAACGATTTCATCAAATTAATCAACCAATAAGTATCTCCAATGGTAATCTGGTGTCAACAACTCTCACGAACAGCAGCGACATGGCTAAGTCATTACCTCACAGATCAGGCACACAAACCTCAAATAGGCACATCCCCGGGTGCATTCACACCAAGTTCAAGGACAATCACAAAAACCGATGTGGCGGCCTCTTCAACCCATTCGTTTCAAACACGAGTCTCGCCAATCCAACAGAGTGCCGTTGTTCCAGTTCGGCCAGCCCATTCCAGCCCCGCAACATTCCCATGACGCCCAGCCTTCATCCCCTGAGAGCAGCCAGCCAGGCTGTCTGTCCGTCCACTTCACGTCACTTCACTGCCGCAGTCTTGCATAGAGAATCACAAGTCGTTACGTGCTGTTGCGCCGTTGCTAAGGATCTGAGGAGAGGGAGCGGAGTGGAGATTGTTATTGAGGTTATAGGGCTTCGTGGGTGGAGGTCAGGCACAAGCACAGATCAAGGAAACGAGTGGATAGGATGACAAGTCCTCCGTTCGAAAAATGGAGGGAACGAGCACGAATCTCTACGGTAACATATTGTAGGTGCAGGGCCTCTGGTCTGTGGTAAAGATTTTGGAGTTCTGTTGTCTGTTGAGCGACTACTGCACCGGGAATGTGGTGTACTTGGCCTTCGGGAGTTGGGATGGACTCGGAGTGCTATATTGCGTAGAAGTGGCCTGTTTGTCTCGCTTTCAATAAAATTTCAACTCATGCCTCATTTAGTACTACACTATGTTACACAACCCCTTCCTTTCACGCAACATCTTTGCTTTCCGGAACAGGCAACTCAACACAACCTCTCCTCCCTTCCTCAGCTCTCTCAAGCAACCCCCTCGCCACACCCAACGCCTCCCTCGGCAACCCAGCCAACTCCGCCACTCTCAGCGCATGACTCCTCCTATTAACCCCCTCCCTCAATTTATGCACAAAAGTAAAACTCCCATCTTTCTCATCCTCATACAAATCAGTACAATACTGCGCCAGACACTCCCATTCCCCTGTCAAGTCCGCCAACTCATGGAAATGCGTCGCAAACAATACACGACATTTATTGACGCTGTATAAGTGATGCAGAGCTGCGTATGCGACGGCCGTTCCGTCTTCAGGAGCCGTACCCCGACCGACTTCATCCATGATGACGAATGAACGTTCTGTAGCGTCGCGCAGGATGGCGGCTGTTTCGAGCATTTCGACCATGAAGGTTGACTGGGAGCGGAAGAGGTCGTCTGCTGCGCCGATGCGGGAGAAGATGCGGTCGACGATGCCGATCGAGGCGTATTCGGCGGGGACGTAGCAGCCTATTTGGGCGAGGATGGTGATGAGGGCATTTTGGCGGAGGAAGGTCGATTTTCCGGCCATGTTTGGACCTGTGATTAACCAGGCGCGTTTCTGGCGGTCGAGGTGGAGGTCGTTGGCGATGAAGGAGCGGCCTTTTTCTTGGAGGCCTAGTTTGACGGTTGGGTGGCGGCCGCCGATGATGTTATGGGTTGTGGTGGTTGTGATGATTGGCCTGGTCCATCCTTCTTCGTTGGCGAGGGTTGCTAGAGATGTGGCTAGGTCGAGTTCATCCATGACTGATGCGTTTTGACGGAGAGGGACGAGATTGTCTATGACAAGTTGGCGAAGGCGGTGGAAGATCTTGTTTTCTTCTGTACGAATGTCGAACTTGATGGTGTCGGTTTGGCGGCCCAGGTTCGTCCACTCGGTCAGATGAAAGAGTCGAGAGGTTTTGAGGGTACCAATGGGAGATGCTCCGAGCTCCTGTAGAGCTTGTTCGTCGAAGCCTTTTGTTCTAGGAGCGTGGCAGATATGGCCGTAGCGGTTATCATATTTAAGAACGAGTTTTGAAGCACGTAACTGCTCTCGCAACCTCTCTTGCAGATCGGTACGTTTCTGTTCGAATGCTTCAAGCTGGGAGTGGAGGGTTGAGAGTTCGGACGAAGCGTTTCTGCGCATAATCCACGGATCTTGCCTGCCGTTTTTGTCAAGGTTGATTTTTGTGCTGGCCTGGATCAGTTCATTGTTATCGTCCGATCCAGTTTCCTCTTCCTGCGATTCACTTTCGTCTCGCGTCAGGAAGCTGATTAATCCTTGCTCGTCTATCGAGCTTCGGATTTCCTCAGTCATCTGTTCTGGACCATCGATTACGACTTGCGCAATCAATCTCTTCAAAGCTCGTCCCTCTGCAGTGTGTTTCTGGCTATGCGGTTCAAGGTTATGTAAGATCTCTTTGATCCTCAGGAATGTATTAGCTAGACATAACATCTCTTCAGCATCACCCCGATTCAAGGAAAACTTTTGTACGATGCGAGAAATGTCAAACAAAGATCTCAACTGTACAAGAACTGCAGTATGAAGTTCTGGTGTGCTGATGAAAGCAGAAACAAGGTCAAGTCGATGCTCAATCACTTTTGGAATGATTGAAGGATAGATAAGGCGTTCTCGAAGAAGACGAGCTCCACCTTTGGTGACGGTCCTTCGGACAGTGTTGAGTAGACTGCCTTTGCCTAGACCATCTTTGGCTGTCTGCAGTAGTTCAAGACCTCTAACACTGCTACGGTCGATAGTCATGGTATCATCTTGCTCCTTGCGTTGTGGTTGTCGAGGTTTTAACCTGAACTCTAGCAAATGCTTGTCGATGTAGTTGAACAATATCTGACTAGCAACCACTTCCTGTGCTGAGAACTGCGATAGTTGTTCGAAGGGAAGAGGTTGATCAAGTCGTTCACCCCAAGATTTGGCATCTTCAATTGAGGGAGCAGGAAGCAACGTAAGCCGCTCACTTTTGAGCCCAAGGGACAATGAAATTTCTTCCTGCAATTCAGGAGGAACGTTGTCTGAGAGCACGACTTCACTCGCACCAGTTCTTAGCAGTGCAGACGACAGTGTTGATCTGGTAGAGTTCTGGACGTAGAACTCTCCCGTAGATATATCGATCCACGCCAATCCAATAGCATGAGATTTGACATCAGAAAGAACAGGTTTGTGCTCGCCGGATTCAGCGCCGTCAGATCCAAGGTAGACTGATAACAAGAAATTGTTTCGGTCCTGGACCACGAACTCTTCGTCGATCAAGGTACCAGGCGTGACGATTCTCGTGACCTTTCTCAAGATAGGTGTTTGTAGTTTCCCGTTAGCATCATATTGCGGAAACTCTTCACACACTGCGACATGTTTCTCCAAATCCTGAACCAGACGTTTCATGTACTTGTCCAGATACATGTACTGAAATCCAGCCATAGGAACACCATCCTTGCCCTTGTACGCAACTCTCAGGTCAAGCAACGGTCCGTATATAGTAGCATGCTCGAAGTAAAGCTGTGACGCGTTAGCGGGTGACACGTTTCCGTGCCAGGACTGCGTACCTCGTAGAAGTTACCCACACGTGTTAGGACTACACAATTCGAGAACTTCTTCATGTAACTTTGGACCACTTGGGTCATTGATTCCTTCCGCAAATCATCCTTGTCCGCCGGGGGAAGTGCTTCTCCCTCTAGTTTTCCTTGGGTTAGTTCTCCGACCTTGCGCTTCGACACTCTTTTGGCGGCGTAGTATTTACTAGTGCTGAAAGGACGAAAGCATCGGGAGGGGATCTTGTGGCTGACATGATAAGAACATACTGCAGAGCTGCTACGGAGCAACCTCTGCGCTGACAATGTTCTCACATAATTTCGAGACGCCAACATCAATATGGTCGTGTTCATCGACGGATGAATTGTACTTGGTGATCGGACGCGTTATGCTCCAATACACGCGTCGCTGGTGCAGAGCCTACTTAAAGTGGTGTGGGCCAATAGTGTAAGAATCAAAATGTCCCATATCAAGCACTTGTTTATGCTTGGATACAGTAAAATTGGTATCAAGGAGAGCTCTACCTGGGAAACCCGAATGCACACCACATTATGTTCTTCATGTTTTCAACTCAAGCGATGGCACTGCTTGATCCTTAGCACACAACCTCACAAAGCTAGAAGTTCTAGAGTATGAGGAGATTGGAGCAGTCAGTCCTTTGAAACACGATTACTCTCTTGTCATAAAGCAGAACCCCAAGGACTGAAAGCCTTTGTCTGGAATCCCGCAGTGGGAACATCGCCCTGGGACTACTTTAAAAATGCTTCTTTGTGTCTCCAAAGCTCGTTTCGCTCCCAGGCTGATCCTGAGCTGACTGATCAATGCGTATGGAACTAGTGCAGCCATTTCGGAATTACAAGTCTTTGCTTCTCAAAGACTACTAAAAAGGTTGGAGGAACTCCAGATATTTTTCACAAATCAGGTGTTTCGGCGCATGTGACGGCCGCACTAGGTCCTCCTATTCTCTCGCAATCCCCGTATGACCATCAAACCTACCAAAACCACCTACTCTTCTTCACCGTCTGCTTCACTTGGTTGTGATTCTGTGAATACCGCTCTGCCTCCCAATCCTTTTCATACAGTGCAGTGATCGGCCCTTGAGCTCGTCTCGTCCCTGGTGGCCTCCTGCGTTTAGACAACAAATCATTAGCCTTCAAGACTTTCATCTCCTCGTTACTCAGCATCCCCCGTTCCCTCTTTTCTTCGTACTGCATTCGTGCTTTCTCTCTTCGATCCTGCTTCTTTCGTCGGAACATGAAACCTGAGCGCGCATCGTGAGATTTCATCGACTATATAACGGGAGTGGTTGGGGTGGTTGGCATTATAGCACGGACACGAGTATGGACTACTTCTCTCTCGGCCGGGGTGAGCGCGTCAAGTTCCGGCCAGCGCTCTAGGAGTTGAAGTCTTGTGCCCCGTTTCCTGATTCGGCCAGCGCGGTCTTTGTCGATGTTCGAAGTCATCAGTCTGTTTGCAGCCCAGTGGTTAATGGCCAGGTATGGGTCCCCTTGGCGTACGTGGCCTTTATCGGTGAAGCCCATCCAGTTGAGATCAGTGATGTGCGCGTGCTGGTCTATCTTTTCTTGTCTCAGGAGAAAGAAGCGTCGGTCTGGCGATTTGACAGCGCTGACGTCTTCATCTGGCAAGCCGAAGAAGAGGACTTTCTCCTCTTTGCGTTCTGCACGGTTGTGACCTGTGCGGACTTCGATCCATACGTTATGGAAGTACGGCTTCGCTTGTGGGTTGGATTCGAACAACGCTACTGCGTTCACGATACGATGCTTGGACGATCTGTCTGCTTTGTTCAGGATTGCGGTCACTGGAGCTTGATACCTTTCATGAACTCTGCCCAGCTGTTCCTGCATGTCGTCCTGAAGAATTGTCCGGTCTCCAGTCGCAATTATGCCCTCCATTTCTAATTCTTGACAGTGCTTCCGATCAGATCTTAATGTGCCTGACACCAATCCGGATGAGCGTCGTGTTCTGGAGTGGTCAGCATAGGTTGGTCTCAATATTTCTGCAATCCTGGCCAATCTTCGAAGTGAAGGTGAATCGATGCTTTTCTGTATTCTACCTGTGAGAACGGGAGGAGACGGCGGCTTCCTTGTTGTACGTGCACCGCTTTGCTTCTGTCCCGGAAGTGATCCCGGGAGGCCATCCCTTCCATGGCGGCTTGCTGTGGACAATTTGTGATCCGGCCTTCGATCAATGCTATGGATTCCTTGTATGCCCACCATACGTTGTTGCGGATAGCTCTTGGCGTCTCAACGTCTGTGTTCCATGCCTACTTGTAAGGAGCTGATGAAGAGGTTGTGGCCTGGCTGGAGGAGGTTGGATTCTAGCTGTGTTCGAATTCGGTTTGTCGAACAGCTTGCTTGAGGAATGTAGCCATCAACGTGTGACCTGAGAGACGTGTTGCCGTTCCCATTCATGGCTCTCTCGTTCAGATCGGAATTCTTACGGTGATACTGCTGAGTATCATGATCGTAGCCATGTAGCCTGCGGGCTTCACGATTCTCATCATGATTCCACTGTCGTGGCACCTTGGGTATGACAGCCGATTTTGATAGAGAAAGCCGAGTCACAGGTTGGGTTTCACATGTGTTCGACAAGCAAAAAGAAAGCTTTCTGCGGGCACAAAAGTCGAGATGCAAGGTCCGTGATGATCGTGGATTAAACAACGAACTCGAACATTGCATGTTAGTATTGCACAGAAACAAAGACACAATTCCGCGTGCGGTTGTAGATCTCGAGTGCTCACAAAGTCGTATGCACAGACTTACTGCAGGACGGCCGCGGCTCGCAGACACCAAGACCTGCCACAACCATCGTACGTGGGATGTGCGGCGATTGTCCTCATCCACCACTGTTTTTGTCTGTCGATCTCGCAAATACTGGAATACTGTACACAAAAATGCACTGATGTTTTGAACAAAGCCAACCTCAAATCCTTTATGGGAGATGGATGCACTCGCTTTCCACAGCCGCCAGCTCTGAATTTACAACCCGTGGGAAAGCGAATCTTGCATACCGTACGTAGCCACGCAGCAGCGACCACATCCAAAATAATTCTCATTAGAACCTTACCTGTTGTAGTGCCCAGTGTAATGGCGCATCATGTCATACACTGATGACAAGCTCATCGTCAGACCATAGATTAATGAACAACGACAAACTGGTGATATTTGCACCAGCGCCAGCCTCTTCATACAACTGCTTCGGTTTGTGGGGTGAGTGATAACTACGACCACGCAGTAACTATTGGCAGACTCGTGTTATGGGAGAGATTAGCCATATAACTGCTTAAGTATTCGGTAGGTCAGCGGGAAGCTGCTTCGACTAGCAGCAGCCTGCGTGAGGTCAAAATAGCATATCGGGGGAATAAGCTGTCTTCTGTCAAGAGACGTACTGCCCCAGTTCTTTGGGTTCGGAACCACGAGCAAGTACTTACCTGATGAAGCACTGCAACGACGTTTGAAGCGCTCCATCGCGTCATAATGCTGCTCGCCTGCTCAGGCAATGGGGAGGTTCCAGGGAGCACACCACTCCACAGGAGTTGCTGAACCTTATTCCAGTCCACGAGAAGAGCAGACCTGGACACTGAGTATATGAAATAACGGATGGTGATAAGGCTCTGAGGAGGGAACGGGAGCGACAACAAGTTCATGCAATGTCAGCTCATTTCTTGGCGCCCAGCTGGCAGGGAGTCCTCTGCAACAATAAAGTTCTTGCTACCTCGACCCCATCTCGTTGTTGTGTCAAGCGTGAATTAGATATGTATCTCGAATACTCAGTATTGGATCTTTCGGTAACATCTGACATGTGAGTGACAGATAATTATGATGTTGATGGTTGAAAACATGATGCGACAGGTCTCTTTGTGCGGTGTAGTGTTCGCCAGAGTGAAGCCTCTGGCCTTGCGATGCGTTGCTGGGGCAACAAACGGGACCGTACGCCATCAGCGGGAAGTCAACAACCATCCTGGTGAACGTAATTTTGCTTGTTTGAGACCATGCATATGGGCTACTGCTGTCCCACACTAGCTGACATACATCGTTCAAGGACTGTCCTCACTCACAAAGACTTGCATGCTATCGCTTGCGCTCAGAACAAATTACACAAATACCTTGATGCCAGCAACATAATCATTTATCCCTGGCCCGTGCTTGGGAAAGCTAAATCAACATGGACCTTCCCGAGATTCCTCCTCGAATGCCCCCAGCATATGGCGTACCTCCCGACTATGCGAACGATCGTCGCGAGCACGACACTGTGTATATGCATGTCAACCGTTCCTCAATGAGGTTACTGCCATCAAATGAAGATGAGACACTATCGTATGTGAGCCGTACCTCTACCACATGTCCGAGGATAAATGGAGAACGCTCCCCGCGGCGCAAACCTCTGTTACAGCGCAGTGTACCTCGAGTTCACTGGCCTGCAGACAGTGCCGTCCGAGGCGAACGCATCGTTACCCCAGTTGCTTCGTTTCGAGCGGAAGCTGCTAGTGAAGTTGGTCGCAAGTCTACACTTTACGAAGTGACTGGAGTTTGCCCATCTTTGAGAGCACGCGTGACCCTCAGCAGAATATCTAAAGCTAACAGAAGTGACATGAATAGACAAATGACACAACCACTACCTCCTGCTCAGCCAGAACCTGTGCGGCCGGTACCCGATCGATACCACAGAAGACAGGCTCCTTCGATGGACCTACCCGCATCCAGACCAACTTCGAGTCTCGGCAGAGTGCCTTCCATAAAACCGTATACAATCCCTCCTCCAGACCCGTCCCTGTCACCATTGCGACCTAGCACACCCACGAGAAGCTCTATAGACTGGTCACGGCCTCCTCCAAATGCGCCTCAATATGAGCCTGCCGATCTGAATGGAAGTCCAAGACCTGGTACACCATCATCATTATATGGAGGAAGTCCTCGCAGACCACTACCACCAGCGCCATTATTCACGAAATCAGTGCATACAGCGACTACCATTCCCATTCCGGATACTGATGGTGATGACGATGTATTTGTCAACGGCAAGCCGCTTGTACCTGACCATGACCCTCGAGCGAGTCTCAAGTCTTCACTCTCCTTCCGCTCTGACTCAACGGTTACTGAAGAAGAGGATGATGATGTGGCAGATCAAAAAATGAATGGCCATTTCGGACCTGCACCAGATGGTCGACAAGATCGTAGGGGATTGAGAGAAGCTCAGACAACGAAAAAAGAGGTGAGATTGATCAACGGCGAACTCATCCTCGAGTGTAAAATACCTACCATTCTACACAGCTTTCTGCCACGGAGAGATGAGCGGGAATTTACTCATATGCGATATACAGCAGTCACCTGCGATCCGGATGATTTTGTGGTTCAAGGCTACAAGCTGCGACAAAACATTGGGACGACGTCGAGAGAGACAGAGTTATTGATCTGTGTGACCATGTACAATGAGGGTGAAATAGAGTTCACCCGAACGATACACGGCATCATGCGCAACATCACCCACTTCTGCTCTAGAACGAAATCCAGAACATGGGGAAAAGACGGCTGGCAAAAGATTGTGGTTGTCATCATAGCCGATGGTCGGCAGAAGATACATCCACGAACATTGAACGCTCTTGCCGCCCTTGGTGTATATCAAGATGGCATCGCCAAGAACATTGTCAACCAAAAGGAGGTTACTGCACACGTTTATGAATACACGACCCAGGTCTCTCTCGACGAGAGCTTAAAGTTCAAAGGAGCTGAGAAGGGCATCGTGCCTTGCCAGATGATTTTTTGCTTAAAGGAACAGAACAAGAAAAAACTCAACTCCCATCGATGGTTCTTCAATGCTTTCGGTCGAGCGCTCGAGCCGAACGTCTGTATCCTGCTCGATGTTGGCACCAAACCGGACTCCAAGGCCCTTTACTACCTATGGAAAGCATTCGACCAAGATTCAAATGTGGCAGGAGCAGCAGGTGAAATCAAAGCAGATAAGGGCAAAGGCTGGCTTGGCCTACTGAATCCACTCGTCGCCTCCCAAAACTTCGAATACAAAATGTCCAACATTCTTGACAAACCCCTCGAGTCTGTTTTCGGCTACATTACCGTTTTGCCTGGTGCCCTCTCCGCCTATCGATATTATGCCCTACAGAATGACCATACCGGCCACGGACCTCTGTCTCAATACTTCAAAGGCGAGACTCTTCACGGCGCCGAGGCTGATGTATTCACCGCAAACATGTACCTTGCTGAAGATCGAATTCTTTGCTGGGAACTTGTCGCCAAACGTGGCGAACAATGGGTTCTCAAATTCGTCAAATCAGCTTACGGTGAAACCGATGTTCCTGACGCAGTTCCTGAGTTCATCTCCCAACGTCGACGATGGTTGAACGGTGCCTTTTTCGCTGCCGTATACTCCCTCGTACATTTCAAGCAAATCTGGTACACCGACCATACCCTTATCCGGAAAGTGCTTCTGCACATCGAATTCATCTACCAATTCGTCTCCCTCTTCTTCACCTTCTTCTCGCTCGCCAACTTCTATCTGACCTTCTACTTCATCGCTGGTGCACTCTCGGATCCTAAAATCGACCCTTTCGGCCACAACGTCGGAAAGTACATATTCGTCGTTCTGCGATACATTACCGTGCTACTCATTTGTCTCCAATTCATATTATCGCTCGGCAACCGTCCTCAAGGAGCCAAAAAGCTCTATCTCGGCAGCATGATAACCTACAGCATAATCATGGTCTACACAACCTTCGCAAGCATCTACATCGTCGTCATTCAACTGAAATCCAATGCCTTCGAAAAAACGAACAAGGACAACCCTTATGAACTCGGCAACAACATCTTCACCAACCTGATTGTTTCGACGCTCTCCACGGTAGGACTTTACTTCATAATGTCCTTCCTCTATCTCGACCCCTGGCACATGTTCACCTCGTCAGCGCAATACTTCGCACTCCTTCCCTCGTACATCTGCACACTACAAGTTTATGCATTCTGCAACACGCACGATGTCACATGGGGCACCAAAGGCGACAACGTTATGCACACCGACCTCGGTGCCGCAAAAACCCGTGGCGACGGCACAACCGTCGAGGTCGAAATGCCATCAGAACAACTCGATATCGATTCAGGATACGACGTCGCGCTCCGCAATCTCAGAGACCGTCTTGAGGTGCCGAGGCCACCGGTGTCGGAATCCCAGCAGCAAGAGGACTATTACAAGAGTGTGAGGACGTATATGGTCGGTGTGTGGCTGATATGTAATATGATCTTCGCCATGGGAGTGTCCGAGGCGTATCCCGTGGGCACGGTGGCGAATAACCTCTATCTGAAGTTGATTCTTTGGTCTGTGGCTGCGCTGGCGCTGTTCCGTGCTATTGGATCTAGTGCGTTTGGAGTGATGAATTTGGTAGAGTCGCTTGTTGAAGGGAGACTCCAAGCAAGAGTTGAACGCGTGTTTGGTGGTGGCGACGAGAGTTCGCGGGTGAAGGCTGGAGTTGGGAGTGGGATGTCTGAGAGTGGGAGGACGGGGACGAGTGGGGACGGAAGTGGTGGGAGTAAAGTTTCTGGGAGTGCGGGTGGGACGAAGAGTACTTGGAGTTATGGGAGTGGTGTTAGTGGGAGCAGTTTTGTGAGTAAGGTTAGTGGTGTTACGAGTCGGATTTCGGAGAAGATGCCTGCGTGGATGGGGAATAGATAGATGGGTTGTTTGTTGATTTTGGTTGATGTGGTTTCATGGGATGGAAGGATGTGATCACAAGGAGCAATGGATTGCACTGAGTTTTTGTGCATACTTGTATTATTGAGACGACGTGACTCGATTTGAGACCAGCTGAACTTGTCTTTTGGGCACGGAACTTATGAAAGTTGTGTGCGAAAACGTGGTTATGATTGATTTATGATACCTCATAGACTGACTGGCTTCATACAATTCGGGGGATGTGAAAAGTTCGGGTCACGCAGTAACGATAAGATATGTTCTTTGGACACAACCTAATACATACTTTGCCCACGACTTTTCTTTCAGTCTGGTGAGGTCAATGGGCAAAAGAGTAACCGATTCTCATGTTGTGATTGTGATCAAGGGCATATTTATTCCAAAGCTATTATGCTAGTGCTGATATATACTTTAGAGTCTATAGAAGGGAGGGACTGGAAGCTATTGCTCTTCGGACAGAGGTCAACTCGGAGACGATTGATTGGTCACGACACAATATGCTCTTTATTTCTGAATATTCCAAGGTCGTGTGTTTGGATGATTACTTACTGCTTTGGGATCTCGACCGACAAGCAAACGATAACAAGGCGTAGGATGACTGGGCAGTTTACAAGGCATTTTATAGGGTCACATTGAATCTTAAGGCCATGACTTGAACAATAATCAAGGTCGCAACTCAAACCCACAGGATTGACTGCCAAGCTATCCGGAAGCCACTCTAAGGCTAGAAACTCGGCCTCGGCGCGCTGAAACGCGCTGTACACACCATACGCGTCTTCCCACTCACGCCTTGCAGTTTTATGGTTGATTTAATTCACCAAACGGAACTCTGGCAGACCGCTCAACTACAATGGACTATGAAGACACAAATCGAGCTTTCGTGCAAGCATTTCTCGCCCGCAATGTCATGACATTCGACCAAGCAAAACCAATTTTGGCGGGTATCTTCAGCGTCCACGAAAAGCGCTCAGTCAACGCAAACGACATCAGCAAAGAAGACTTCACCTCAATGATATCAGCAGCCAATGAAGCGCTGTCGCCTCTAGATTTTGAGATCCGTAGTGCTGATCACCAGGAAAGTCGTGAAACGTTCTATGCGCTTGTCAATACTACTAGCGATGCACTTACGCAGGTTGCGACGTTGCACAGTAGTGATGAGATTGGGTATGTGAAGCGGTTGCTGGATGAGATTTTTGAGACGAATAACACGGTGAGGAGGGAGGCTATGTGTATTGCGGGGAAGGATGCTCTTAATTTGGCGAGGGCGGGGCGGAGGACGACGACTCAAGGTGACGAGCAAATGCAGCCGAAGTTCTCGTTGACTGCGCACGAAGTTGAAGTGTTGCTTGGGAAGCTTGTGGCTGAGGGCTGGCTGGATAAGAGCGCCAAGGGGTTTTACAGTCTGAGTATTCGAGGTTTGATGGAGTTGAAGGGCTGGCTGGTCGAAACATACAATGAGCCAGTGGATGATGAGGGTGACGAATTTTATCAGAAGATAAAGTTTTGTCATGCCTGCAAGGGTATCATTACCAAGGTAGGCCTTATCGTTATGTAACGAAGCAAGCTAAACGGAATAGGGTCAGAGATGTTCGAACCAGGATTGCATGGGTCGCCTGCACGATATATGCACGCAAAAATCATTTCGAGCGAGACAGTCCCGCACATGTCCTGCCTGCAATCGAGAGTGGGATGGGAAACACTTTGTGGGTGAAAAGGCTATCACAACTTCGGAGAGTTATCTTCGAGGGAAGAGACGGAGCGGCGCTCGACCAGCTCATAACGAAGATAACGATGAAGAGGAGGAGGAGAACTGAAAAGGTACCAGCATTCATCGCGCCATGAGGCGGTAATACAGGCACTACGGTACTTGTAGTACTTCAAGTTGCAAAGGCCAAGGCCGTCCCTTGTTGTGCCAGGCAACGCGGGGAATGCGGAGGGATGACATCAGTCATTAGCCATGCCAAGGCACCATTGCCTCAAAATAGCAGGCGCAAAGCAAGCTGCAGGAACAACCCTGAGCTCCAATGACAAGGCTGCTTGTTGCTCGCTGCTTATCTATTTGATTGACAAGACCAGAAGCACCAGGATACACCGACTAAAGCAATTTTGCTGTTTACTCGGTCTAAGCTCTACGAACTTGCTACTCTTCGTCGATGCAACCATTATCTACGCATGATTCTTGCAAACTCTACCTCATTCGCTTTTTAGAAGCACGCGAGCATTTCATTAACTTCCAGACATGGTGCTGTATCCAAGTCGAGGTGCAACTGGAGGGATGAGCATGTCAAGTGTACTAAATGGCTTTCTATCTCTACCATTTTTCTTAGCAAATCTGACCATCGCCTCGCCGTTTGCATCATCCGAAGCTGATATTTCACCGTCTACCTCAGTTTATGCTACACGATTCCCCAATGTTACATGGAACAACAATGAATGGCGCCTAACCACAACAAATCTCGATCAAGGACATTTTCAGTCTCGGATCTCGTTGGCGAATGGCTATATTGGAATCAATCTTGCCGCTTTGGGTCCTTTCTTCGAATATGATCAACCAGTCGACGGCGATGTGCTCAATGGCTGGCCACTGTTTGACCGTCGCCAGACTTTTGCTACAGTTGGTGGCTTCTGGGACATTGAGCCAGAGCTGAATGGTACCAATTTTCCATGGCTTTCACAGTATGGATACGACACTGCAATCAGTGGCATACCACACTGGGCGGGCATCAGTCTTGACCTAGGTAATTCAGTAGCACTTTATGCAGGCACGGACCCGACCCAGATCCAGAACTTTACCTCGTCGATAGATATGAAGCACGGTGTGATGAATTGGGCTTTCACTTGGTCTCCTCCGTCACACGGCTCCTTCGACATCTCATACCAAATGTTCCTACACAAAGTCAATGCCACTCAAGCTTATGTCAGCATGAACATTACTCCTCACGCAGCTGCGAGTGCCAACCTAGTCAACATTCTCGACGGCGATTGTGCTACAAGGACTGTGTTTGCGGGTAAGGGTGCTGACTCGCAATTCATCTTCTCCTCTGTACATCCGAACGGTCTCAACAACGTTACTGCATTCGTGTATGCTAACCTGTCTGTAACGGGCGTTGCAGCAGGGGTGTCTGCCAACACGTACAACGCCTCATACATAGGAAGGAACTCGTCGTCTATTGCGGCTGCCGTGCCTGTCAATATGACAGCCGGCACAACCATCACGGCCTTCAAGTATGTCGGTATTGCTTCAACAGATGCCTTCCCAAATGCTCAGCAAATTGCTCGTGAATCAGCACTCTCAGCCATGAATGCTGGATATTCTTCTGCGTTGGCCTCACATATGGCAGAGTGGTCGACCTCGTTCCCTGCTACATCTGTTGATGATTTCTCTTTCCCGGGCAATGGATCCTTGCCTAACGACAGTGACATTGTCGAAGCTCAAATCATGGCCGTGGTCAATCCATTCCATCTGCTTCAGAACACAGTCTCGCAAAGTGCATCGATTGCTTATTCAAATGCATCAATCAACAGTCACAGCATATCAGTTGGTGGATTAACATCCGATTCGTATGCCGGCCAAATATTCTGGGATGCTGAGGTGTGGATGCAGCCGGGAATAGTCGCAACTTTCCCATACGCAGCGAGAGGGATCTTGAATTACCGAATCGAACGATATGCTCAGGCACAAGCCAATATTAAGACCTCATACCAATCCTCTAAAAACACAACTACATACTCTACGGCGGGTGCTATATTCCCATGGACAAGTGGTAGATACGGCAATTGCACAGCGACTGGGCCATGCTGGGACTACGAGTACCATATTAATGGTGATATCGGCATTAACTTTGTTAACTACTGGGTGGCATCTGGGGATACTGCCTTCTTCCAAGCCAATTTGCAACCAATCTACAACTCAATTTCCATCACCATGTCAGAACTTCTGACGCCTAATGGCTCTAACTGGGCTCTGACGAACATGACTGACCCTGATGAGTTTGCCAATATGGTCGACAATGGAGGCTATACAATGGCACTAATTGGAGATACGCTCGATAACGCCAATTCATTTCGAGAGTATTTCAACCAGTCAGCTAACCAAACATGGACTTCACAAGCAGATAACGTCCTCATCTCAAAGGATAGTCAAGCTGATGTTCTCTTGGAGTATACCGGTATGAATGGTACCGTTAGCGTCAAGCAAGCAGACGTTGTCCTCATTACTTATCCTTTGAGCTACAGCGGTCAGAACTACACGACCGAAGATTCCCTCGCCGACCTAGACTACTATGCCAACAAGCAATCTCCCGATGGACCCGGAATGACTTACTCAGTCTTCAGTATTGTCGCCAACGAGGTTTCCCCTTCTGGTTGTTCTGCCTACACTTACCAACAATACTCTACACAACCTTATGTGCGCGCTCCGTGGTTCCAATTTAGTGAGCAGCTTCTCGACGATTTCCAAGCGAATGGAGGATTTCACCCTGCTTATCCTTTCCTCACTGGTCATGGTGGTGCAAATCAAGTTGTACTCTTTGGTTACCTTGGCCTCCGCTTGGTGCCGGATTGGATCTTACATATCGACCCATCCCTCCCTCCACAGATTCCTACTCTGCGTTACAGGACATTCTACTGGCAAGGTTGGCCAATTAGTGCTTACTCCAATCAAACCCATACAGTCCTCTCTCGTCCATCTAATATCCCTCTAGCTGCTGGTGCAGTGCCGAATGCCACGTTCGCACAAACCCCAATCCCTGTAGCTGTCGGTTCCATCAATGGCCAGCAGGACCACTACACTCTCCCAGCCAATGGTACCCTAACAGTTCGCAACCGCCAGATTGGCAACATCGCGTCCATCCCGAATAATGTTTGCCAATGTCAACCTGCCTTCTCCGATGCCGAGATCATCCCTGGTCAATTCGCTATCGGTGCCGTTGACGGTGCCTCATCCACAAAATTTCAACCTCTCTACGCAAACCAGACAGCTCAACTCACGGTTCAACTCCCCCTCGGCCATCAAGTCCTCGGGTTCCGCTTCGAATGGGCCCAAGCACCACCCTATAACTACAGCATCTTCTTCCACAATGATAGTTCCACATCCACTGACTTTAGCACTGCAACGGCACAAACAGTCATACAGAACGCTACGGTATCCATTTCTGACGCATTCAACGCTCAAGCCGCTGCTCAAATCGAACCACCCGGACAAAACGTCTCGACTATTTTCTTCAATGGAACTAAGACGTTCAACGACGGACAGTTCCTGGTGTCAAATCTATGGACTAGCAGCTATGCTACGCTGGTGATCTGGGGGAGTCTGTATAATAGTTCGTACACCCCTCTGACTATGGCAGGGGATGGCGCGCAAGTTGCGGAGTGGTGTGTCATCGTTGATGATCAGACTAGTACTGCTACTGGTCAGAGTGGGAGTGGGACTGTGAATGGATTCAGGTTGCCGTGATTGTAAAGACAGTCAGTGAGTGTAGTGTCACGTATTAGTACAATCACGAACATGACTTAGCTTAACTACAATATAGTACTGATTTAAGATATATCTGGCACTTTGTCAGAAATGGGCCACACAACCTCCGTACCGTACCTGCTATTGTACAGTAACAGCTCGGTGGAAGTCGATGGCTGGTCAGAGCTTCACTTGCACAGCATGACGTTGATCCACACAAGCTGAGATTGGATCACACCCGACATGGGTACTCCGCACAATGCATCTCTTCAAACCTCCGTTGGATATGGTTGGACTACACCCTCTCTCTCTTCCACTCGAACCCCATATTTCCGTCGATCATGAAAGTGAGCTCGTGGCTACCCGCGGGCTGTCGATCAGTCCACTACTGTTCAACCACTCATCGCATGCTCATGAAAGAGAGTTGCATGTTAGCGTTACAAACGCTAACTTAGAACAGGAAGTAATGGGGGTGAGTCTTCATCAAAATGACGTTGTGTGCTTGTCCTAAGACGAGGATAGCATACACAGTTTCTACAGTAGGTGAACATGTTATTTACTGAGGAGACGCTTTCCCCCATGGTGTCTGAATCTACTGAACATCAAAGAGCGCGCTTGTATGTTGCGTTTCTCTTGCTACGCGACCAACTAGAACTTGCTACATCTACACATCCTCCAATACCAACACCATGGGCATCTTCAGCAAGCTCGGGCCTAAGAAGCCTTACTTTGGACTGAAAGGTGGATGGCTTACCTTCTGGATCACCGTCGCTTGTGCGACAGACATGACACTCTTCGGTTATGATCAAGGCGTTTTCGGTGGTGTTATCGTTACACCAGATTTTCTCAAAGTTCACCATCTGGAAGGTGATGCGAATACCAAACTCGTCGGTACAGTTACTGCCATTTACGATATTGGCTGCTTTGTGGGTGCAGTTGCAGCATCATTCGTTGGAGAAGTCCTTGGTCGAAAGAAAACCGTTCTCATCGGAACTACCATCATGACTGTTGGAGCCATCCTTCAGATCAGTTCCTATTCCGTAGGACAGATGATTGCTGGCCGTATCATTGCTGGTATTGGTAATGGTCTGAATACTGCAACAGCTCCAGTCTGGCAAACCGAGACCTCCCAAGTGAAATGGCGAGGTAAACTGGTTGTCATCGAGATGATTATGAATATTGCCGGGTTCAGCCTGAGTAACTGGATAACTTTTGGCCTATCATATGCAAACGGTCCTATCTCCTGGCGATTCCCGTTGGCTTTCCAACTCATCTTCATAATCATCCTCTACTGCACAGTTCCCTGGCTCCCAGAATCACCTCGATGGTTGATCGCCCACGAATACGAAGATGAGGCATTCCAGATTCTGGCAGATCTCGAGGACAAGGATTCCAATGATCCATTCATTCTTGCTCAACATAGAGAAATCGTTTACACTGTGCAATACGAACGTGAAAACGCACCGAAGTGGTCCGACCTAATCAGAGGCAAGACTGGTGACAAAGGCGGTACATGCACCATGCGACGACTCATCCTTGGTGCTGGAACGCAATTCATGCAGCAATTTGCAGGAATCAATGTTACGAGTTATTATCTACCCACGGTAAGTGCGCACCGAGAATAATACCGTCTCTTTCACCCTCACGTAATCACCTGCTAACAGTTATCATACAGGTCCTGATACAAAGTGTTGGCCTGTCCAACAAACTCGCTCGTCTTCTCGCAGCCTGCAATTCAGTCTCCTACCTTCTCTTCTCCCTCATCGGCATACCAAATGTCGAACGTTGGGGCCGGCGGAAGATGCTTATGTACGCCGCAGCAGGCCAGTTCTTTTGCTACCTCATGATCACCATCCTTCTCGGTCTTGACGCCCAACCTCAGTTCACATTAGAAGCGAAAACAAAGCTCGCAGCCGCATCAACCGGTTTTTTTTTTCTGTACTACGTTTTTTTTGGAATTGGCATGCAAGGTCAGTAGATGATGCCTTTGAACGAACACTGTTCAATTGCTCGACGCATTTTGATCGAACGGCTGATTTAATGCCTCCAAGGTGTCCCCTGGCTCTATCCCACCGAAATCAACTCCCTAGCCATGCGCACCAAAGGTGCCGCCATTGGCACCGCGACAAACTGTAAGCCTCCTTTACCTCTTGTCTCTCTCTTTTGCTTTCCAAGCGAACTATTAATAATGCGATGCGTGCGCAGGGATGTGCAACTTCATAGTCGTCGAAATAACCCCGATCGGCATCCAATCCCTCGGCTGGCGCTTCTACATAATCTGGGTAATCTTCAACGCCCTCTTCGTTCCGCTAGTCTACTTCTTCTACCCCGAGACCGCGGACCGGACACTCGAAGATCTAGATGCGTATTACCGTGACAACCCACCACTACTGGTCTTCAGAGATAAAGATGTGATTGCTAGTAAGAGGCCAGCGAGGTATGTGGCGAGAGAAGAGGATGAGGTAAGGCGAGCGAGTGGAGTTGATGCGGCGGTTTGGAGGAGGGGGAGTAGAATTAGTAGTTTAGGTAGGGATGGTGATATGGGAGGGGAAAAGGGTGGGAGTTATGCTGGGAGTGAGGGGACGGCTGTTGATCAGTCGAAGGTGAGTGCTGACTTTGATTTTGGAAAGAAGGCGATAGCGGAAGTATGAAGGGAGGATGTGCTGGAGGATGAAACGTACCACTGCTGATGGGCTAGGAACAGGTTGCATTAACGTAGGCGCGGAGCGAGGATGAACGATTACTATTATTCCTGTTCAGCATGTTAGCTGGCCAGTCAAATCCGCAATGAGTCGAAAGTTGAACATTCACATGTTTGATGGAATGACGGATAGGCGGACTACACTTTCAGTAGGACTACGAAAGGGTCCTCCGGATTGTTCACCCGTGGATAAAGCTGCGCTAGGTGCCGGAGTGGGAGGTAGCTATCTGCGCACACGCGGGTATGCCTCCTAGAGGACGGTAAAAGATTCTTACGACCTTACCTCAGTCTTTAAGATTTGTGAGCCAGTAGTAGGTCTTACCGTGTGATGCTTCGAGGCTACATCAAAAACAGCGAAGGGATGTCACCCATGAATGACGAACAGGAGTTATATCACAAGCGAATGTTTTATCAAGCGATCACTGATTCAAGATGAACCAAGAGCGTGCACCGTGTACAAAACGAAGCGCAACAGCCCAACAGCGTCTTCCCTTGAAACACAACAGATCCAACATCATATTTCTCCCATCTTAAAGCCATTCGCCCGCCAGTGCTCACTACCTACTCGCAAGCACAACTCTTTACGTAGTGCGTAAGAAACAATATTTTACCAAGTTTTCACCACCCTATACCCGTCGAAATTTATTATAGTTTGGATATTCCCATGCTTCACTTCTCGGTGGTTTATTTTTTCGTACTACTGTAAGAGTATTTTGTGGTGCTTCCTCCGGGGAAGGAGTGAGAGAACTGTTATTAACATTTCGATCTATGTGAGTGGGGAAACCATAATTTAGCTGACAAGCAGTGTGGAGGGAATGTCTTTGAGATAGAGGGGTGGATGAACATTTCATACTATACGACCAGGCATGGAAGAGATTGCAACAATGTCTTTTGTCTATAAAATTAGTAATAACTGTTGCTAGACCTCTAAAACCTCATCTATCTAAATCGCGTAAGTTCATTTCACCTTGCTTGCTTGTCATAAATCCATACCATCATAATCACATCAAACGAAACACAAATGCTAAATATATAACACAAAATATTACCACCGACCACCATCCTTTCACCAATCTTCAAGCTGCCTATAAAGCCCCCAACATCTATCTAGACGCGATGGTTCCCAACCGTATAGACAGTCCTCCCTCCACTCCTCTGCTCCATATAAGCCGTATTGTTCAAATTCCTTCCAACCTCCTCACTAGGCAACCTAGCATGTCCTCCTCTCCCACCCTGCCCAGACGGACCCCGAATCTCAGCCGCTCTATCCTCTTTCTCTCCCTCATCACTCAGCACCGCATCTTTTCCCTCCGGTGTCCTGCGACTCGCCACAAACAAAACAGTCAAATAAACCAAAAACACTACTCCTGCCACAACACCATAGGGGATATATGCGCCCGTCGAACTCGCGATGAACCAGCCCAATCCACCGTTGATAACACCCAGCAAGATCATGGTCCGGCCTAGCCAGCGATGCATAACACCGAATATGCTGCGGCCGCCGGTCTTGTGGAAATACAGATGCTGGTACAGACCCATCGCGGGCTGGAACAGGATGAACGCGACGAAGACGATGTATCCGATTATCTGGTGGTAGGCGTCTAGTTGGTGGTAACGCTTGCCTATGACGATGCCGAGGGCTAAGCCTATGATGAGTAGGATTATGTTGAGGATTTGGAGGGGGGCGTGGATGTAGCGAACTTTCTTTGTCGTTGGGAGGTAGAGGGTTAGACTGACGAGGGGGAAAAGGACGAGAAAGAGGATTGTCATTAGTATGCCGTGGGCGGAGCGGATGGCGTGCGAGTTTGAGGCGGGTTTACCCTTGGAGCTGCTGGTGGTGGAGGAGGAGGTGGTGCCGCTGTTGCTGTTGCCGGAGGTTGAGCCAGATGTGGAGGAGGAGCCGGCGGCTGTGCTTGTGCCTGTGCCTGAGGCTGCGGCAGAAGTGGAGGAACTGCCGGAAGAGGCAGCGGCGGCGATGAATGGGTTTGTGCTGCTGCCGCCTGTGGCTTTCGTTAAGTCAAGATTGAAGTTGCCGTAGTTGCTGTGCTGGTTGATGGAGGCGGAAGCGTCAGCTGAGTTCAGCGCCGATCCGGTTTTATATGCCCAAATCCAGTTCGTGCTGCTGCTGGTTGGGTCCATGGTGCCGCCTGACCAGCTCAAGCACGAATCACAACGGACATTTGCGGTGAGTGAGCCATCAGAATTTATGCCACTGCCTTCAAGGAGTGTTACTTGTGCAGCGCTGTTGTATTTTGGCATGACGTTGTTGGCTGGACTGCGTGGGGAGAGAGTAACGTTATTGTTGCCGCTGGCATAGACGACAAACATGTTTGCGTTGGACATTCTGTTGCCCTGGCCGAAGCCGACCCATTGTGTGCCAGAGGGGGCGGTGATTTGGAAGTAAATGCTCCCGCTTTTGGAGGAGGCCGTGTCTGATGGGATATTGACTTCTATACCGTAATTGCTAGTTGAGTAGCTGGCGACTTGGGCAAGAGCAGTGCTCGCTATCATTGGAAGTCAGTATTGTGTATGTTGTGTTTAGTGCGAGTAGAGGTAGATGTGCTTGATGCTTACCTAACAGCGCCACGCCCGTTAGATACGACGACAAACCCATTATTGTCGCTAGTCTAGCGTGTTCTTGTAGTGTTAGGACGGTATTCAACTCGCGAAAAGAGCATAACGGGAGAAGGGGGGATCACAGAATTACTTAAAGACCAATTTCTTTTGCTATATACAGCAAACCTTCTGTAGGAACCCAAGCCATCATAGAGGATCACCGGGATTTCAGATCCATGCGGCGAAAACCAATCACGTCGTACATGTGAAGGGGCTACGGACCCAAGGCCAGGGGGGCTCAGGAGTCCGTTGCAGATGAGGTTAATCCATTTCAGGTAGGCACTCAGATAATTCTGTTGTGGATGCGTCCAATGACTAAGTAGGAATGACCTACTGGTTGACGATTGGGAATAAAGCAATGTTTGTACATGTCGTGTATACACGTGAGGTCATTACAGGACATGGTGTGTATATCTGAATTGAGTTGAACGCTGTACGCATCGGTGGCTTTCTTTATTTGACGGATTTTGAGTAAGACGTGCTAGGGGGAAGTTCCGACATAGATCGAGCTAGAGATTGGGGTCGACGGCTAAGCTTTGACTCGAAAGACTGTTTTTGGATTGAGGATATCCAGTAGCCAATTAAATTCTTCCCGGTTTGCTGATTCGTAAGTGCCCAGTCAAACCAGTGAGGTGGCGCAGTGCGTGCTGGCAGTTTGAGAAGTGTTCGCGGGCAAATTACCCGTGATGATGCATCTTGGCAGCGGGTACTACCAACGCGTAAAACTCATGTCTGCGCTAAGTATGTCATGGATATTTCACCTTGATCGTAAACTGTCACCAGTGTTGTTTGTTATGCAATCTCAGCATCTCGCCTGAAGTAAAGACCATGCTTGAACTGTCCAGTGACATAACACGTCTTACAAATCTCGAAGTCATAACACGGATGATGCCAGTTTTCAACGTCAAAGTCAAGCTTCAGGGAACGCGCGCCATGTTGTACATCGTTTCGAGATGATCGCTAGCTCTAACATGGCGTAAGGTAGCTTACGTCGACATAGGTTGCAAGAATATTGGCAGGCCATGAGTGCAACATCACATCGTATAACAAACTTTCAGTTAGGATGTAGCCGAACGAACGGTTCATGTCTTGGTGTTCTCCATAATCGTTTTGATCATCTCGTTGCCGATTCGTACAGCGTCATCAAAACGGGGTGCGAAATAACGTTGAATGTTTTCGAACCGGTCGCGATAAGCGTCAAATGAACCAAAGCTCACACAATCAGACCATGCCTAACAGTGTTAGTCTAAAATTCTCATGCACGATATCAGGAGCTTGGGTGTTTTCAATTCTGGCAATCAAAGCTCCTGTCAAACCAAGATCACACAAACTCACCCGAGCAGCAAATGTGAACTCTAAGTCGTCCGATCGGAATGAGTGATCGTTGATGGCAACGTTGATCACCTCGTTCAACAGTGCCTCGTTACGATACAAATACTCTGTAACGCCTAACCATATCCGAAACAGCTGCTTCACGTCAGTTATCATGTTAGCAAGGTCCCAACAACGCTTACTGGAGTAGAGCAGATCATATGGTTGTAGGGGACAATTCCGAGTTTCCACCAGCAATCTACAATGGCCAGCAAACTCAAGTGGTTGTTCGGCTTCCGCTGTGTGTGACCTTTACCTAGTGAAAACTTCTCGAGAAGCTCATCTTCAAGAAGCAAGCTGGACGATTTGGCGTCTTTCGAGAACACGGCTGCACCTGCTTGTCTGATGCGCTGCTCCAGTTCTTTTCGATGTCCACCAAGCATAAGTTTGTATAGCTCTGTCACAGATTGTGCATATTGTCGAATCTGTTGTTGGGCGGATGGGTTGAGGATAGCAAGACCAGCGTACACGTGCCATTTGTTTGAATAGATTCGCAACGTAATGTTAATCTTGGCATTCTCGATGCCACCGATATAACGGTCGAGTTCCCATGGAAATTGATTGTTTGCTGCCCATGCAGAACCCATACTTAGGAATGCAACATGGGTTACTGCTTGAGTATCCGCTGTAATGCGGTCGTGTTCTTCTCCAGTCAGGAAAATTATTTTCGACTGCAGGCATGAAAGAATCCCGTGAACCACATCAAGGCTTTCTTGCGAAGCACGATGTTGGATGATCACAAGTGGTTGGCCTTTGGGGTCAACACCTGGACCATGAAGGGAGTGGCATGTCACAATCTCAACATCACTTGGTAGGTGCTTCTCAAAGGCTGCTAGCTCGGGAGCTTTGCAAGACGTTTGGCCTCCAACGATGGCACCTACTTTGGTAGAGGGGCCATACTCAGCAACGACGTTGTCAATCATCTCAGCTTCAACACTGTAAATAATCCAATCGCTAATTCGAGAGACAAGGTGTCCGTTGGGTAGAACATTGATTCCTTGCTAGGAACATTAATAACGGCCGGGTTTATCGCGAATCACAAACCTTATTAGCATATTGGGCTTTCAATTGTTCATATTTTGCAGGACGATCGCAAACATTGACACTTTTCAGCATCGGTATTAGCATGAGGACTTTGAAAAGAATTTCGATAACTATCTGCTTAGACCCGTTAGTCGACAATGATATATGAAGATCAGGGAGTGATGAGGTGGACAGTTTCTTCAGACAAGAATATTTAAGGTAGCGAGGAGTTCACATCAGTGACCATCCAGTCGACAGGCAGCCCGCATCAGAATGATACAGGCAAATGCCAACACAGATGATGCTCGAGCCAAATGCGCTCATGTCATCCTTGGAAATAGAAGGGAAGGAAATGATGCAACATACCTAGAAGTGATGAAAGCCTGACCACAGTCAGGCTTGTCTTACCAGTATCCTGCTTCACTGAAGCGACTGGCATACATGCGGCCCATAAGGCCCATGCCTATGATACCAACACTTGGTCTGGCCATGCTGCAGAAGGATGGTGAAAAGAAAATCCCAGCTGGCTCTTTCCTACAGTACTTGAAGAAGCTAAGAAACAACCTGCAAAGAGAGGAAGAGCTGATTGCTATCGTCACACATGTTGTTTCAAGTGCACTCTTCCATAACACGGGAACTCCTGCTAGTGACCTGGCAGTTACTCTTCTGACAGTCAGTCGTCCTCGTTGTCACGTATGATCGTTAGATATGTTGAAGAGATGAGAAACAAAGGTTCAAATTTGATTGCAGCTAGATAAGACGCGCCAAGATTTTCGCGACACGCTAATCAAAAATTCAGCCGAAAATCATCCAGCACGAAACCAATTCGATATTCACGGAATCAATTTACTTGCGACCGCTATACCGCACCCTCTTCACTCAAACAATAGTATCGTTGATCAGTCAAGATGCCTCCCAAGAGAGTCACTGCCCGTCCAGCCCAGGAGAACGTCTCCTTGGGCCCTCAGGTCCGAGAAGGTTAGTTTAATACAGTCGATCGCAATTGGAATATCAAAAACTAATCGTACACTAGGTGAACTTGTCTTCGGCGTTGCACGAATCTTCGCTTCCTTCAACGACACTTTCGTTCATGTCACCGATCTTTCGTAAGTCAAAATCTGGACTGGTCAAGAAAAGAGACCTGCAAAAGCATAAATATGGGTTAAAGGCTGACATCTGGGTGGTTCCAGTGGCCGTGAAACCATCTGCCGTGTTACTGGTGGTATGAAGGTCAAGGCCGACCGTGACGAGTCCTCCCCATATGCTGCTATGTTGGCTGCTCAAGATGTTGCTGCTCGATGCAAGGAATTGGGCATTACCGCTTTGCACATCAAGATCAGAGCTACCGGTGGTATGTTTTCTCGATCACTTCTGTTGCAAACGGGTCACTTACGATATGACAGGCAACGGAACCAAAACTCCTGGCCCAGGTGCTCAGTCCGCTCTCCGAGCTCTTGCTCGATCTGGCATGAAGATTGGCAGAATTGAGGACGTAACACCCACTCCATCCGACTCAACCCGAAGAAAGGGTGGTCGTCGTGGTCGTCGTCTCTGAGCGCATTGGTTGCATTGTTACTATGGCATTGCAATACTATGCTGGTATGCGTGGAGGGTTCTTTCACAACATACGCGAGGAACGGCATGCGGTATCACGCCTGGTCCTCACCCAAAATCAGATGTCCCGCTTCTCGAGCCTGAAGTGAAAAACTTCCAAATCAAGAGTGTGCAAAATCAATGAACTTTTCCAAATTTTCGCTTCCTTTCTTTTTGCCGTCTATGCCTTCGTGTCATTTCGATTATGTCTGCATCTTGTTGTTGAAAGAAGTTGTGTGCCTAAACTGTGCTTCTCCATCTACAAAACACAAACTTATTGAATAAAAATGCCATCGCTGCAAAACCCCACCATCATCGTCCGTGATCTCCCACCAAAGACCTTCATAGGCATAAATCTCACCTCCTTCAACTCCTCACCAAACTTCCAGGGCATCAACAACATCCCCTCGGGCCTCCACTTCGTCTACAGTGGTACCGATGCTTCTCTATCCATCCGTCATGGCCACTGGCTAAGTCTCGAACAAACCAGCACAACTCCGCAGATACACATTCTGCAATGGAACACCGACGTCGAACACCTCGATCTCATCCTACCTGACTCCCAAACAAGCCACGATGTTGTGCGCTCGCTGCCCAACCTACAGCGCAAAGGTCTGGTAGACTACACTGCTTTGCGCGCCGCGAGCGCAAACCTACAAGCAGACCAGAGCAATATCAGCAGCACAGCACGAGATGCGTCCGAAGACGACGAAGACAACAACGACCCCTGGCCACGTCTAACAAACCATGTATCTCCTCGCCTGCTAGCGCGTGTCCTGACGCCTACAACTTCGAGCGACACCTCCCCGCAGTCCTGGTCGCTTACTTCGATATCCTGCGCCCCGAGCGATACAGAACACATTCCCGGCCTTACAGCGACAGAAACATCGTCTGTCCTCTCACCGTCCGCAACGCTGAATCTAGTGCCGATCGATTTGAAGCAGACGTGGCCTGATAGTGCGGTAGGAAGAGACAGGACAGACAAAGCACGCGATCGGTCATGGTACCTCGGGCACCTCATCACAATGATTGGCGCAGCTGGACACGGATCAGAAGAGGTAGCACAGCAGGTTGCTGCGCGGGAACTACTTGGGGAATTGCAGTTTTGTTTTCTTATGGTTCTGACGCTCGCGAATTACAGTTGTTTGGAGCAGTGGAAGAGGATACTGAGTGTGCTATTTACTAGTCGAAGTGCGTTGACGGCGGCGGAGGCGTATCTCGTTGAGGCGATTAAGGTATTGCGGGAGCAACTTGCACGGGTGGAGGATGTGGAGGGTGGGTTGTTTGAGATGGCGGATGAGATGGGTAGTAAATGGCTTAGACAACTACTTAAGACGCTGCGAGGGAATGTGGAGGAGGTTGAAGCACAGGAGGTCAAGAAAGGGTTGGAGGAGTTGGAGGCCTGGTTGGGTGAGAGATATGGATGGGAAGATGAAAAGAACTTACTGAGGAGGGGGATGGTACAGCTTGAGGATGGGGAGATGGTGGAGGTGCAGGTTGATGGGTGGGATGAGGACGAGGAAGCAGGCGAGTATGCACCTGTTGTGGTTGAGATGTGAATGAACGCCGAAGACATGGCGATGGTATTTGACACGAGGAAATACCAAGTAGAGCCAGGTCCTTAACCTATATTTTCTAATCAGATGAGCATCAGAGAATAAATCCCGTACGTAGGTGTAGAGACGTGCCTCACTTCCTCTTCGCACGTTCCAAGTACTAACGATCTGAAGATTTTTGTAGAGTTTGTATCATTGTGCTTTCTTATCTTGATATTTGTGCCTCGTTCAAGCGCACATCCTTTGAATCTGGTTTTGCTGCAGCGTTCAATTTCAAGTTCCCGGAACACTGTTCAGCACTGTCTCAATCCTGCGTCGTCTGATCATCCTTGTGCTTCTACTCCGACCATACACCCGTGGCATCAATCCATCGCAGGAGCACAACACCAAGCCATGAAGTAGAGCCATAACCGCAAATATTCCTTCTCGATACTCGACTCCAGGATCTCTCGTAGAATTTTTCATCTGTAGGATTTTTGGTACCTTGCTCGTGCGCCTGGACCACCAAACTTCTTCGGCTCGGCATGTCTGCTATCGGCCACTAGTAGTGTTCGGTCGTACTGGACAAGTGCCTGCTTCAATTGGTTCTTGCTGTACTCGTCCACATATTTCTGGTAGTAAGCGACAATGGACTTGGCGATGGCTTGTCGAATAGCGTAGACCTGGGAAGTGTGACCACCACCTGTAACTCGGACTCGGATGTCGACGCCAGCGAACTTGTCGGTTCCTACAACGAGGAGGGGTTCGTAGACCTGCATATATACATCAGAATACTTGTTCTCTCTTCTTTTGTGGCAGCTTGTGTGCTTCTGGATGTGAATGTTGGCTGACCTTAAATCGCAAAATCTCAGGCTTAACAAGAGAAAGTGGTTGACCATTGACTCTGACGAGGCCGTTGCCCTTCTTGCAGTGTGCGACAGCGGTTGCGGTTTTCTTCTTGCCGAAGCATTGAACGCTCTGAGGGGCCGACATGATGGGTACTATGTCTAGCAAGTACGTCGGAAGGGTAGAGGGTGCGTTTTTGCGATATTGTCGTCAGTTCTTTGCGCGGATGGTGTTTGTGAAAGTTCGCTGCAGAGTGCGCACTTGCCAAGGAATGTGGGTACTATTCCAGAAATGGATGGGTTAGGCGAATGTGAGCCTCGTTGTCGCCGGAGAGTTGCGAGGCTACGCGACAGACGAATTGTTGCATGGAGATTATTGCATGCTTCAACTAAAGGTGCAGATGTGCAGAAGTAGGAGTCGCGACATCAGGAACTGAAGAAATCATCACGAGCATCCCGGGAAGTGCACAGGCTATCATATTTGTGCAACATCCGCACGACAGAAGCATCAATTCGACTTTTAACTCTCTACGCTCAGCGTTGACCACAACCATATACAACTTGATCAACCCCATATTTCAGCTCCCTCAAGCAGCTCGATCGTGTAAAGTAACCACAACCTAGCTCTCATTCTACGACTGTGCTCAGGATGTCTCAATCTCTTGGTCCAACTCGTCTCGCCTACTCCCGTACCTGGCACCTAGTAAACCTATCCAACGACCCGCGTCCCCTAGGTCGCATCGCTACCAGCATTGCAACACATCTTATGGGCAAGCAGAAACCAGTCTATGACCCATCCACCGACTGCGGCGACTACGTCGTCGCCATCGGTTGCTCAGATCTGCATACCACGGGCAAGAAAAGGTATCAGAAACAATATTATACACACACCACAAGACCGGGCAGTCTGAAGAGCATGAGCATGGACATGATGATGAGGAAATGGGGTGGAGGAGAGGTGTTGCGGAAGGCAGTACGGGGAATGCTGCCGAAGAATAGACTGAGGGATAAGAGGTTGGGGAGACTGAAGGTCTTCGAAGGTGCAAATCACCCATACTTCAAAAACATAATCAAGCTTGAAGGAAAAACGGTGATACCGAAGAGTGAAGGAGCGATAATAGAACAGGTTCAGAAGCTGAAGATCGAGCAGCCGCCAGAGAAAGTGGGAAGTGCGCAAGCTTCGACGTGATCAGGGAGCGGGCACAGCATTATCAATCATTATGCGAGCATGATTCGGCCGTCTTCTTAGGGCGGCTACTCACTTACTCCAGCCTAATTCTGAGCAAGGCGTCGGTAGTCGAGCAGTCCTGAAGGATTGTTCAGGGTTAATACCAGTCGGTCGATATTGTCGAGACCAGTATCTCGAGATCTTGGCCATTGCATACGCAAGTGCTTTCGACTGATTTTGGGAATATGAGCAAGCACCCAAGCACGACAACATTGCTGGTGGCACTCTGCGAGGTAGCTTAGTAGCCATGGACAACTGCTACTCGAATTTGCCAGGATGGTTTATGTATACTAAGATTTGAATAGCATTTGCATGATGGTCCGGGAGACCAGGGAAGAGGAGCTTCGTGTCAATACTGTCAAATTTTACAGATTCTGTTATATAGACGACTCAAGCATATAAAGTAGCTTCAAGTTGACAAGGATCCTCTTTACCATGCACAACTACCATAGAAACCAAATCCTTCACAGACCTTGAACTACCGGCTTACTGTGCACTTGATCAAGCCGTTAGGATCTGATTGAGGTGCATACACCTCCGCATCCTTGCCTGTATTCTTCAAGTCCTTATGCCAACTCAAATCAATCTCAAAGTAATGCTTGTTCGGCAACGCGTAGTCCACGTCACTGACCATTGGTTGCGCTGCCAGGATCTCCTCACACATCTTGTACATTGTGTTTTGTACGCTCGGGCTCTCTTGGGTTGCAAACAACCTGAATGTGATCTCACGAGCTTTGGCGTGCGTCTCGTCAAACTTGGCGACATCTTTCTCGACAGCAGCGACGTCAGAGAAAGTAGACCATTTCCAGCCGGCATCTATAGAGGTGCTGAGGATACGGTCCCAGGTCTCGGGGAGCTGAGTATATTCGTCCCGTACAAAGGAGTGGAACATCGAGCCCGTGGATTTGAGCACAAGAAGGTCGGATATCCCGGACCGAATCTCGATGCCTTTGCCCTCGATTGCATCGGCTTGCACGACACGTTTCTCGGCGCCGTCACGGTAGAAGCTGTGAGGATGTGGTTTACCTTCGATATCCATGCGGGTCCAGCGGTGTTGAATGATGTTGACATGGGCGGTGTGAATGTGTTTGTATTTCTCGATGAAGTGATTTGCGAGGATGGCGCCGAAGAGCTCAGGCGGATTGACGGGGTGCTGCTTGGCCATAATGTAGGTTGTTTGTTTCATGCTGTCAGTGGCGACGACAACGCTGTTGTCAGCTTCTGTGTAGGAAGTTTCTATGTCTCCTTCTAGGAGGACGCAGACAATCATTTCGTAGACTGTTTGAGTTTTTGTGGCCTCATCACGGTGGACTTTGCATAGGCGGATGTTGTCCTTGCCATAGCGAGCGGCGGTTACCTTAGGCATGATGGTAGTACTGGCAGTGCTGCAAAGTTGGTAAAGGGGTTCACTTTGTCGAGGGGTGTGGTGAGTAGATTGAGTCTGCTTGGACTCTGTTCGCCTCAAGCCTTAGTAGTCTGGATTAGGTAGAGCTGGCAAACAATGCTGAGATCTTTCGGTTAAGAGACTTAGTCAGTAATGAGAAGGAGGCACAGCAGAATTTGAAACAAGTGATCACGGTTCTATGAGGGGCAAGAGCTATGCTTTTATTATTTACGCTGGTCTTATCAACCAGTCACTTTTCGTGGCATGAGCAACAGGTAGCTCCAATCGTACAATGCTGAACGAGCCGAGAGCTCACATCGATGGATCATTCCGGTGGATAGCGTAGGTTTTGTTTGGATTGATAACTACCATTAGACAAACATGGCGAGGTGGGCAAAAAGTGGTCAGGGAAAGGTGAGCGTGGTAGTAAGAGACAATGCAATCGGAGCTCGCCGATAAGAACGGGCAGCTCAGATTGTGAGCAATGAGGTTCATGCTCAGGTCACCACTGGCAGAGAAGACGGAGGGATCGTCTTATCGCCATTCCTCTGGTCCAGATCTGAACGCTGATCATGGTCCCTTGTACGTGTCAAGGCATAAGCTATGTACTGGATAATGGATCAAGAGCTTGCCGGAACCACACTGAAGTATTGCACTCCGTAGGCTTGACATCTGGGAGTTTTGTACGATAGCACTTTTGCATTCTTGTAAGGCTGATGGATATGCTGTTCAAGGATTTAGTTTGGTTCTATTCCACCACCTGAAGTACTGGCTGGAACTTAACACACAGTGCTGGCAACGGTCTCGAGGTACAGTACATACATGTAGGTATTCTGCTAGGACAGGTATCAGATGTTGTAGCGCAAAACCATCATAGGGATTGAGCTGAAATCAAAATTGCTGCTTTCCATGGCTGTAGTATCGGAAAATTTGCCTGTTTGATTTAATCACTATTGGGTAAGGCTTAAGAAGTCTGAGGCGTGCTCCTGAAGGTGAGATTGTGGGGAAATATTAAGCTTACTCAATTACTAAAGTCAACTCTCATCAAGTGCGATGTGCACTGCATGCAACCAGTCGCATCGTCCACTGTCGAAGACGTGTTTGTAGGTCGTGCACAATAGCAAACGGGCTCTACGTCCCTTCCTCTTGTTGACACTTCAATGTACAATCGATTCGCACAAGTCTACCAGCAAGGTTGGTCCTCGAAAGGTCAACAATGAACCACCAATTCATGCTCCGCCCTCGATCCCCTCAGCGAAGAATACCGCACTCAACCAGAACACTACACAGATCTCAGATTGATTGTATAGTTCTGTAGAGCTCGCTGCCACAGGTAGTCCCATCGTCATCCGTAGCACCCATGGCTAGATGGCATCATCGGAGCAATTTCACTCGGGAACGCCTACGCAAAGAGTAGGCTTCAAGCATACCTACCGAAAGAGTGATGATCTCAACAATGCCTCTGCGAAGCCGACAACAAGGGGCAACAGGTCTTTCTCGGGCGGCAGTGCTAATGGACCAAAGTTGGGCTTCCAACTGGCTCCAGCCGCGCTGCCCATCCTCGGCAGTTTCAATCCAGAGATGAAGTCAATCCTACAGAGTCGTTCCCACACACCTCAAAATGAGCTATCCACGAGCGCACCACTCCGGATAGTGAGAACTTCTACAGAGGACGAGAAACACGGCACTAGCGAGGAAAGGCAGGCTCTTGTCCGTGATAAGATTGCGAAAGAGATGAAGATCAAGGTCGGCACTGAAAACATGCTGGAGGCTTTGATGACCAAGAATCCGAAGCAGACACGAGACCAAAGGCAGAGAGTAGAACAAGAATTGGGAACCTCTAACCGCAAATTGGCAGAGTTACGGCAGGAACTTGATCAGGAAATACAGCGATCATTAACACCCATAACCCCACCCAACATACGCATGTCAAGTTACTTCAGGTCAAGTCCTATGCGATCACCCAAGGTGGAAGCAAACCAAATCAATGAGGAAGCGGAGGAGGATATGGAGGACGGTTCACCGACTGTTGTGTTCACCGAGACGTTGCAACAGCTTGAAGTCGATGGCATGCAGCCAGATTACTATATCGACCGTGCGAACCGTTTGGTTGATTTATTCAAAAAGAATCCTACCCTCAAATATGACATCGCGTGGTCAGTATTCAGTGGTCGAGTGCAGCTCATGCTTTTGAGCGAGAGCACGGATGTAGTTGCTGCGGGATACCGCTTAACTCGTCACTCGATTGCTGACCGTTCCTCTATCAAGACTATCCGAAAACTACACACCGACGAACTCGTCACTCTTTCTTTAGTAAAGAAGGGAAAGGCTTTACTCGAAAGGGAACAGGCTGTGAAGTTTGTGAGAACCTTTCTAGACGTCAAAGATGGTGTCCATGAGATTTCAATTTCTGTGGTCAGAAGTCTCGTAGCTATCGCGGAGCATCCGGACGACCAGCTCAAAAACATGTGTCTATTAACATTGGCTGAACTCCTTGCTAAGCATCCTAGGCTACTGATATCAGCAAATGGTTTGACAACGTTAACTGATGCACTGGCTGAAGGCGCATTCCCAGCCCCTGAGGGTCTCGTAGCCGCGTTTCTGCATCTGCTTGACCATCCACACCAACGACGGTATCTCGGATCTGGACGAGAGTTCGAAGCTATGTTCGCTCCTTTCACAGATCCGTTGCTCCTGTCAGGGAACGAGGAGAAATTGAAGACTTGTGCCAAAGGTATTTCGGCTATGTTGAAAACCTGGCCAGGTTTCCTCACACTGGCCGCAAACGGTGCAAGTCCACTCAAATCCCTCATCGATTCTCTTGTCTATCCTAGTCCAGTAATACGGGATCTCATCCTTGAATTACTCTTCGATATCCTTCGAATCAAGCCTCCTTCTTGGTCTTCGTCATTCTTAGCAGGCCGGAGACTCACAACATACGGCAGAGTGAATGGACTAGCAGAGCCAAGCATGAAACGTGTGAGTGATGAGGATAACACGGAAGGTCGTTTTGATCTCACTACCCATTTCACAGCCATTATTCTTGCCACTTTACTTACAGTAGGATTGGTTCCCGCGCTCATGAACCTCATCAAATTCGAAGAGGATTCTGCTATGAAAAGAAAAGCAACTCTGTTAGTAACGGAAGTGCTCAAACTTGCACATCATTCCTTGCCGAGCAGGTGGAGTGCCGACATTCAAGTCCTTGGTGATCTACTCATGCCCTTCGATGCTCCGGGTATGGAGTTCATTGCGTCTAATACCAGCATGGTCTATCAGATTGAAAGCATCAATAGGACAGCCAACCGAACCGGAATGATCTCTTCGCACAAGCACGTGGACGGCGAGGAACTAGCTGTCGGCAATCAAGTATTAGAAAAGGCCAAGTTTACTGCTACAATGGATGTGAAGTTATTTCAGCAAGCACTTCTGGATACCGGGGTTTCTCATCACAAGAATTACACTAAATGGAATTGGAATCTGATCAACAATCTAGTCGAAGGCCCACTTACCAACCAAAAGTACATTGAGGAAACCTTGAAGAATTCCAAGTTCGTCGTGAGGCTTGTCAGATTTTACCAACCCTTCAAATGGCGCTTCTCCGTGATTAGGAATACGAGACCAAATCAGCGCTATGTTCGTACAGGCTGTGCTCTGATGCGCACTCTATGTCAAACATCAGTTGGAGTGCAATACCTATCAGAGAACAAATTAATGCGACAGCTTGCAGAGTGTTTAGCACAGCTAGACAAGTATAGTGGACTGACATCTTCTTCGCCATTGTTTGACAAGCACAACATGATTGACTACTTGACCGGAGGCTACTTTGCCATGCTTGGTGCACTTAGTGAATGTGTGGAAGGGATTCAGATTATGGAAAGGTGGCATATTATGAATATGTTCTATTCTATTCTACAGTTGCATAATCGTCCCGACCTCCTGAAAGCACTTCTTGGCTCTATGGACTTCTCCTTGGATACACATCTGCGAGTACTCTTGTCTCAGGGCCTTACATCTGCTCAGAAAGTTATTCGACTGTTTTCGACAAAGCTATTGCGAAAGTACGCCGTGGGCCGTATGCGATACTCTGCGGGTCTACAGGACTCGAATAGTTCTCAGTGGGCTCTTAAGCTTGTGTTGACACAATTGTATGATCCCGATGTGGAAGTATGCGAGGTAGCTGTGAAAATCCTTGAAGAAGCATGTGATCAGCCCAGTCATCTGGAGTTTGTTGTCAAATGTCGGCCCATGTTGGATCACCTTGGCGAGATTGGTGCTCCATTGCTTTTGAGGTTCCTGTCTATCTCGACAGGCTATCGATATCTCAGCGGTCTTGACTACATACACCAGGAGATGGACGACTGGTTCTTGGGACGAAATGACTCTTATGTTGCACAGGTCGAAGCATCTCTTGCACGAGCTTACCTGGATCCTGGAGTTTTGTCAAGAACTCAGTATGGTGAGGATCCAGACGACTACAATGATAGTGGCCTCTTGCCTCCACATTTTTACCGAGAACTTGCCCGCACAGAGGAGGGCTGCAAGCTCTTGCTACAATCCGGTCATTTCTACGAATTTGCTGCAACTATCCGAGATTTTCGACTCGACGATGAGGATGCGGAATCGTTGACCAAAGTCAAAGGTTGTCTCTGGGCTGTAGGTAATATTGGATCCATGGAACTCGGATCACCCTTCTTGGAAGAAAGCAATGTCGTGCGATTCATCGTGCGAATTGCGGAAGGAGCTGAAGTGATGTCTATCAGGGGCACCGCATGCTTCGCCCTCGGCCTCATCTCCAGGACAAGCCATGGGTTTATCATGCTCACTGAGTGTGATTGGGATATAACAACTGATGCAAGTGGCAAGTCACTTGGCTTATGTGTCCCACGTGACCTTGGTCGACTATGCCTAGCACCCTCCGGACGATTTCCTGAAGACAAACGTCCAAACGAACAGTCGATGGCAAAATACAAAGCCGCAACTACTGATTCAGACACGATCCATGCCCAAATCCTGGCAAAGATTGTGAACATGGGAAACTCAGTAATGTACAAAAAGGTGGCAGCTGACCTGCAAGTCCTGAAGGCCAAGCATACTGCAGCGTTCAGCAGTGTCACGCTTTTTCGCAAAACATTGTTTATTCTTGAATCTCACCATTATCGACTTCAAGCGCGTCAGTTCGTTCTGGATCTGTTTGATAAGGGGGTTATGCGGCGGACTGTGCTCGAGGAAGACAACGAGGATGATAGCGGGTCTGACGGAGGTTGAAGCAAGAACAGCTGACAGCACGACCAACCATGAGAGAGTTGCGACTCAGTAGACGAACATTGAGGCGGTGGCATTATCACTGGTACTATGTGATCTCCCGAAAGGTATTCGGATCTCACCTCACCTCTTCCACCTTCAATATCCTTGAACAGTTGCCGACCTAACAAACCTCGAATGCTTCCAGACACCAAATTACGATCTTGTGCGTGGCGCAGTGCTTTTCTTCCACAGAGAAGAACACCTCCGTCTGTAAAAGCCATTCTCTATCGTAATGCAGGAAAGCAGTGGTTTCAAAAGCACGTTTCGATGAAACTGAAGATGCTTGCAATGAAAACTGCCGGCTCTATTCGCGGAACAACCGCTCTCCTTATCATAGGACATAGATTTTTTCAGGGGTAAAACTAGTCCACTACGGTGTGTGATATAACGATCTTGGCCACGGAGTAGACGTGAGATTAAGATCAATCCACTTTTCAACCACTTTCCGAGCCACGAAGCAGCACTCGAGAAGTGGCAATCTACCTTTAGCACGAGGCTAGAACTTCGAACCGGAGTTCGCCTGACGGAGAGGTTGGTGGAGGAGTTTGTAAATGTGACTGTGCGTTTTGGTGGCGTGCTTGACTGTTACTATTGGTTGAGGCTAAGGTACCTATGGAACAGGACATCTGCGATGAGCTCGATATAGGTATGGAGTTGCAGCTCTTAACCATGGACCAAAGCTGTTGCCTCAAGGCTCTGGAGACTGCTGAATCTAGACCCGGCTTAATCACATATTGAAAGCACGAATTCCTCGGAGTTTAGCCTGAGGCAGATGTAACAAGTGCGGACCTCATTGCCGAGAGATGCCTGGGTGGCACATAATATTTCACGGCAAAAGTGTGCATCCACCAGGCTTCGTTTTCCTCCACGGGATATTTTCGGTGAACGAACGTAATATGACCGCTTTACTTCCAAGAAATTGTGTCAGAGCGGCCACATTGTTCAATATTGGAATCAAGTCAATTTCGTCGCTTGACCATTGGCAAGGTATGCTCTGAGTGGCTGATGTGCCAGTTACATTGCACTGTGGTTATTCGTCGCAGCCAGTAACCACGCGTTGTGAATGCCAACAGCTCCAACATGAGGCTTATGATCACCGAAATAGCGAGCGATGGAAAGATCTATGACGCTGACGAGGCGCAACACGGATCACAGAATCTGGCTTGGATGCAATGGCCGTAGAGCCCAGAAGTTCATGATAGGCGGGAACCGGTGGTCAGAAACCCCCAAAGAAACGGAAGACGCTAATGCCGCAGGGTAACATACCGACAACCGTATTTGCTCGCTTCTCGCCCTCTCGCCTGATTTTGTGTTCTCGATCCCTACCTCGAAAGTAGATCTTCATTTCTTGCACTTCCTAAAGCGAATCGAAGCATCTCCAAGCAATTACACTTGTTGCCCGCATACCTAATGCTGCGTCAACCAATGACGAATCTAACCTGCAGCCGTGTCTCGTCGTACATGGATCCTCGTGCTTGACTGCACCATGTTTGAACCCTCTTTGGTCTTCTGAGTGTTCGTCCAATACCATCCCTCAGACGGTCTTTCGTCTTCCCCATCTTGATTTTCGAGACGACCATAGATCCAGCACGGGAACTAACCAGGATCCGATGTCCCAGCATCTCGAGTGTTAACGTCGTTGATCTTTGATTCACAGACTTTCATATGCAGTTCTCTCAAAACACATGGCCCATATTATTCATATTCTAGAGAAGAACTTCTAGACACTTCCCAACGCCGACTGTCTGCCTGGACTTTTGTTCACCACTATCTCGCCGCTCTGGTTGCAAATTTTCGAAGATGGCATTGTTTTATTATTAACAGCA
The DNA here is from genome assembly GCA_022813445.1 of Neophaeococcomyces aloes. NCBI lineage: Eukaryota > Fungi > Ascomycota > Eurotiomycetes > Chaetothyriales > Neophaeococcomyces > Neophaeococcomyces aloes. The sequence continues at coordinate 125,895 of JAKLMK010000023.1, forward strand.
ACCTTCAACTACCTAGCAACCTCTATCCAGCAGGCTGGTCTAGCGAACAATCCTACTCCCAGACATCAATACTCGACAACGACACACTTCCACTCTCCACAACCGTTTGTCCAAGTCAGATCAAGAGATTGGTTCTGGGTCAAAAGTACTGTTACACATTTCTTTTCAGGACATGAGCTCGCCATCGCCGACGGCTCCAGACTAATATCTTGAGCAGGAGTGGCAAGAGGAGGAAAATACACGAATCCACGGATTCAGCGTGCGGTTCCAGCATTAGTATCGCATACATGAGCGAAAATGGTTCACAACAGCAGGCCCGACCTGAAAATATTGGCCTGAGACCATGTGAGGATGCCAGAGCCATCGTTCGACTGTTCCAGTGCGCTCAATGTTCCTACCCTATTCGAGAACCGACCATACTCCCGTGCGGTTATTCAATATGCAAACCATGTGTGCCCCTTCCTCACCTTCGTGCCAATATTACCTACCCGCAGAATGCTGGACGAGCCCAAGGTTTCGAGTGCCCTTTCAAGGACTGTGGAATGGAACATTCGGTGGCGGACTGTAGCATTGACGTTACTATGAACAAAATTATGGGAGTGGTTAGGGCGCAGATGAGTCACAGTGTTTCCAATACGGCAGAAATGCCCTTGAGATTGGATGAGAGACTGAATATACGCAACCTCATCGACAGCTCCATTGACGTCATGCCCAGATCACGTGTCATGAATGGAGGCAGACTTGTATCGACATTCATCATGGCCGACGTAGGCGAATTGGACTACCACTCTGAGTTGGCGTTCACACCAAGGGATTCAGACCTCGAGCCAGTCATCAAAGAGTCGGATGTCAGCCTTGCTGACAACCTGAGAGAAATTGTCCGCGCAGAATGCGAATGCCAGGTTTGCTACGGATTAATGATAGATCCCCTTACCACAGTATGTGGTCACACCTTTTGCCGCAAGTGTCTTGCCAGAGTTCTAGACCATTCAACACTATGTCCAGCTTGTCGACGGCCACTGCCTATGCGTCCTGGAGTTACCACAGAACCTTCCAATAAGAGACTGTCGCATGCTATAGCTGGCCTGCTCCCTGATGAGCTAGCCACTCGAGTCCTGGCCATACAACAGGAGGAGGAGGCCATCGACGAAGAAGGATGGATGCCATTATTTCCCTGCACACTGGCATATCCTGCCATGCCGACTTTCCTACATGTTTTCGAGCCTAGGTACCGTCTCATGGTACGGAGAGCGATGGAGAACGGGTCCAGGAAATTTGGAATGATGATGTACAATGGCCGCGGTGTGCCTCAGGGCAGCCTAGGACGAAGTTTCTTCATGCAATATGGTACAGTACTTCACATTTCCAGAGTTGAGGTATTACCCGACGGCCGAAGCATTCTCGAAACGCAAGGTCTTTATAGGTTTAAAATACTGGAGAGCTCTTCACTGGATGGCTATATCATTGGCCGTATACAACGTGTTGATGATATGCCCCTCGCTGAAGAAGAAGCTGCCGAAGCGCTTGAAACTGGAGGACCAGACCCCACGGTCGACGACTTTGAAGCACGAATCAACCATATGTCAACCCAAGCACTGCTACAACGTAGCCTGGATTTTGTTGCACGAGCACGATCACGATCAGAACGATGGTTACATGACCGAGTCCTCGAAGCATATGGACAGCCACCGACAGATCCAGCAATTTTTCCTTACTGGTTTGCGAGCATTCTACCTATCGCTGAGGACGAAAAGTATTTGCTGCTTCCAACCACGAGCGTTCGAGAACGATTGAAGATGACGGCTAGATGGATTCAAGTCTTGGAGGACGCTAGATGGTAAGTCCGTTTTCCTTATTTGCAGTTTGTTCTATGTTTTTCTTGTGAAGGTCAACAGGCCTGACTGTGATTTTCTCAAAGCGCTCGCATTCGTGTCATGCGCTTGGCTAGGCCTCTGGAACCGGAACTGGACGAGGACGAAACAGTTCAGCAGGAAGTCGACCCTGACGGTTCGTCATCAGAACCAGAAGCACCAGCAGAAAGCACCACTCCGGAAGTTCAGCATACCACAGATACCTCTTCTCATCCTTCTCCTTCGAGTCAATCGCAATAGCAGCAGTCGTTCTCAGCAGCACACAGAACTAACACTTAGATTCATGAACCAGGAACCAATCGTCATGTATAGTTTTATGACTCGGCGTTGTCGGCGCTTTGTTTGCCGTCGCGCTGGGAGTTTTTCTATGCTCGTAGGATGTCTGATGAGATCCTAGCGATTCACCGGTCCACCAGATGATACCGAATTCTGATTAAAATGGATGGAAAGGCTTTGGGCTGAGCGTTTACACGAGGTATTTTGACCTGGTGCTCAGCATCAATTTTGCCTAATCGACTTCTTGTGTTTTTGAGCTGAATGTCCTGGTTCGGCGTTCACACTGTGATACCCCTATTTGTTATATAAGTTTGGATGAGCAAGATTAAGCAGAGAAACTTCAAAAGAGAGCGATGTATGCTACATGAAGCGAGAACTACAAAAGACGAAATAGACACAAAAGGCTACCCCTGTCCTATCGAATAGGGTGTAGGTCCTACGCTGTGGTATATTACAATACTATTAGCATGAATTCAAGTTATTACAAAATAATAGCAATGCCTCACGTATGACAAGAGAGGGGATAGATGCTTTTCTCCCCAACTTGACGCGAGATAATCTAAACACTTCATCACTGGATACAAGATCTCAGTGTAACGAGCCTGGTCAACGAGAATGCCTTCCAGTAACAATCTGTAAGTTATATCTCGAAGTGGGCTAACCATTTATGAAGAATTTTTTCACCAACAGCCGGAGATTGAAGAACGGCCTGCGATACTCGAGCAGTGTATTTTGTGAAGCCCTTCTACATGGAAACAGCAGCTCGATCTACGGTACTGTACAGTAGGCGGTGTAGTGCAGGAATTAATGCTAGCGGCTTCCTCACCTCGGGTGACTAGCAGCGTCGTAGGTCCTGCTATTGGCTTGAGTTCCTTGCAAAAGGACTGGAGGAGAGGACGGCGCTAGCACTTACTTTTTTATTACACCACCCACTGCAGGTCGGCTCCCCAAGCTAGTGTTAGGTTTGCGGTACAATGTGAGATTCGCAAGTGGCGAGTTGCGACACTTCAATCACTACTCGGTTGCCATGCCATAATCAAATACTACAGAGTAATATCATCAACATCTGACTACATTTCTGATGCGTTATCACGTAGCAGAGTGGTGCCGTGAACTAGTACCTAGGTTTGCGCCTGCTCGCATAACTGGCATTCATGACGTCCCTGTGATTCCATCATCAATATTGATTCGAAGGAATACCGCCATGTACTGTAGGTACCGATCATTACCATGAACTATCCACGACTGGCGAATCAGAAAATGGAGATCTATATCGATGCGTTCACACGTCATTGGCTATTATATCATGCTGCCAGCTGGCTATGTATTGTGACTTAGCAGTGAAGCAACAGTTAGTACGCCATCTACCTGACTAGTAACCAGCATACAGCACCCTCGCTATGGCTCAAAAAATCGCATCCTTAGCCGCTGCCGGCATCAAAAACAACTTCTCCGACGAGCCCTATGTGAAGTATAACGACCCTGATGTCGAACCGGAAGTCGACAATGAAGAAGGTCTACTGAATGAACTCTTCGACATTATCCGCCGGACCCAGGAACACAATTTTAGCATGCACAGACATGCCATGCGTGCCACTCATGTCAAAACCCAAGCGATTGTAAAAGGAACATTAACTATCAACTCAGACCTTGATCCTATGCTCGCGCACGGTATTGCTTCACCCGCCAATGCTGCAAAGTCCCACCCAGTCGCGATCCGCTTCGCCAATGAACCAAGTTTCCTACAAGACGACCGCACTCCTGGACCTCGCGGCTGCGGCATGAAAGTTTTCAACGTCGAGGGAACTTTCATGGACCCCAAAGGCGAACAGACCCACACTCAAGATTTCACATTCAACAACGCACCTCTCCTGGAATTACGAAATCTCCCAACAACCGTTGAAGTCTTCACCATCCGTGAACGCCATTTCCGCGAGCCAGAGCAAATCTCCAAAGAAATGAAGAAACGAAAAGACGCAACCCTGCAACTAGCCCCCTCAAAGCTACCAAACCAGCACTTCCTATCCTACACCATGTACTCACAGTCCGCATACCGCTGGGGCCCATACGTAGTTAAATATGCGCTCTTCCCAACAACAGAAGTCCAGCAAAATTTCGCCAAGACACACCAGATCACCGACGATTCCGATCCAGAACAGCATTCAGACTGGCTTTCCAACTTCTTCTCCGACCCCCAGAACGAAGCAACATACGATTTACGTGTGCAGCTATGTCAGAGTCTAGCTACGCAACCAGTCGAAGACGCCGGCATACCGTGGGACGAGACTGCTTTCCCGTTCCAGACGGTGGGGAAAGTCGTACTTCCTGGTGGACAGAGTGTGTTCAGCTCTGAACGACGAATCTTTTGGGACGATGGAATGAAATTGAACGTTTTCTATGGACTGGAAGAGCATAGACCGTTGGGGAGTGTGAATAGATTGCGGAAAGAGCTTTATCAACGGAGTAGTGAGTTCAGGGGGAAAGTTAACTTGAGCGAGCCGAAGTATATCAGTAGTGTTGATGAGATTCCGTGAGCATGAGACGATGCATTGCAAGCTGGAATTTGGACTGAGAGGTTGTTGAAGTAGGAGGAATGATTGGACTTTGAAGACAAGTGTAGAGAGGCAGCAGCCTGCCATCTGCCAAACTTGCTTGTTTATACTGTAGGTAATCCCGAGATTCAACACGAAGTAGTTCAAGCTCCAGAAGTTTAACGAGGTACATACAAATTAACCTCCATAAACTCCAATCGCATATACTGTACTTTCACAAACGTGTATTCCCGTAGTATTTAGTCACGGCATTCCTCAGCCGCACGTCTTTGCACCCATCTTCATACTACCAGTTCTATGTATGTATCATTACCTCTGAGTTTAGTCTTTCAGCACTGCCAACACATACTTAGGTAGTACTCTAGTGTAGAAGTGGTTAAGTCTATAGTATATGGAGGTTGTTATTCTTGTTTGGAATTTCTAAATAAACTTCCACCACTATAGGTATGTACGTATTTACTTGATAACCATGCGATATTTCATGAATCTGGGACTTTTACATTTGTGAATGGGATGGGATGGGATGGGATGGGATGTCTTAGAAGGTTATCTTGATACCGCCCAGGTAATTATCAACAAGTGACTAATTAATGGTTTAAGCTAGAATATTGATACCAGGTATATATGTGCTCTGTTACATCTGCATGCGCCATGTTGAACACCTGGGTGTTACTGTAGTAGTGTACCCCTTCTTCACTTGGTCCTGACGTCCAAATCTTCAGCTACAGTACTGTTCCCCACCCTCCTCAACGCCCACCTCCACCTCTCGCATGTCTCCTCTTATCCGTCCTCGGATCTCTCGACTTCGTATACTCATTCCCATTCCCACATCCAGATGCAAGATCCTGAAACGGACTCCCTCTAGAGTGCCCCCCACCCGTCATCGCACTCGTGGGACTGCTCGCTAACATACATGTAACCTCAGGAACTTTCGACTCTCCGCCGTTACAGTTGATCCCCATCGTTGTATGTACGTGATATGCACAACCGGCATCACGCGCTGGATCCACAACAACGTCCGTACTAGCAGTATTATACCTTCTCGTCATAATATCTACCACCAGCTCACCACCAGCTTTCCAGAGTTCGGCGTGCGGTGCCTTGAGTACCCCGTTCTCTTCGACGTGGTCTTTTCGGAAATACTCCATTTGGAAAGCAAACACATCAGTCACCAGACGTCTTAGTGGATGGCCGGAGGGTAGTCTCCAGCCCGTCATCCAATTGATGACGCGGGGACATATCTGAAACGGATCCGAAGACGGCTTTACTGGTGAAGACAGGAAGTCGCAGATCACGTCCATGAGGGTGTTCTGGCAAGTTTCGAGACGGAGTGTTTCGGCTAGTCGCCATGCTCGGATTAGAGTTTGGAGGCCTCGGTTGCCGTCTGCGTGGTTGATGTCGAGGTGGTCATTGTAGAGAATATCGACTAGGATCTCGAAGACGTGGATGTCGATATCTGTGAGGTCGTGGGAGTGGGGGTACTTGTCTGTCGAGTGGTGCTTTGATGGGCCTGTTGGCGGTTGGAAGTCTTTCGACCACTGAGTTGGGCGGGTTTGAGTTTCTGGGGAGCTGGGAATGAGGTTGGTGTGGATGTGATATGGCTTTGCGTCAGGACCGACGATGAAGGTCATAACTTCTGATGTGGTATATCTGGCACCTATTAGCTATGGAGACAGAGTGCGAAAAAATCGTACCTTCTTGCTTTCATTCGCTTCATATGGGGACTGGGCGGTGATGGTGAGGGGGACGCCGGTCTCTTGGTAGTTTTGCTGTTCATGCTGAGAATTATCGTGAGCTTCTAGATGTTTAAGTGCTTCCGCCGAATGCCACTTTGTGACTGCAGCAAGTGCTATCGATAACTTCGAAGGATTGATTTGCTGTTCGTGGTTGATTAAGCTCGTACAACTTGTGTAAAGCATTGGAAACAAGATGACTGTGGACATGTAAGCAGTTTAAGCCAGCATCAACTGGGTGGGCTGTCCACGACCATGCCACGTAGCAAACATGAACCATGCAGCGAAGACGAAACAGGAAAGTAGCAAGAGAGGAATGGTTCAAAGTGCTGGTCCAAATTAACATGAACACGAGATTCTTAAAGCCAATGCAGCTCCCCGAGCCAGAAGCTGCAACCTCTGATGCGGCGGATGTGAATGCCCATTCCACTTCCCATGTTCTTCCCAAATTGACTGCTTGTTGCCGCCACATTATTTTCGAAATCCTGACGCCGAAACTCCCCATTTGTCGTGGCACATATCACATCGCAATTCATATATTACTTAAGCACTCCGTAATGCTCTAAGTCGATCTCCCAATCCTTCTTCAAGATTTGCCCTCTCTGCCTCCTGTGGCACCGCCTGAGGAGTAGCAGCCAACTCTTGATTAATTTCGATGCCTGCCTCATCAGCAACCCGACTCATCAATGCTTCAACCTCGCTCTGGCCTTCAGCACCAACTGCCTGGCTCTCTACGCCACCTGCAACTCCTTCATAATAACTACTCACCACATCCAAATCTTCAAATTGACTCTCGAACTTCTCCATAACTGCTCCAATCTTCTCCAAATCCATACTCTTCAATGCCATATCCATTCCTCGCACAGTTTGAGCCATTGATCCTGTCACATTGCGCATTGTTATGGCGGTCTGAACACGCGCGGCCACAGCGTCAATACGGGCGGCGAGAGTCAGGAGCTGGATGCGTTGTTGCTGGTTGCGAACACTGTTTGTAGCGTAGAGGCGGGCGATTTGTGGTTGAGGTGGGGTTTGTGTCAGTGCTTTCTTGAGTTTCGCTTGTTCGGTACGAGCATCTTTATCAGCTTTTGCAGCCTGTCTGTTGAGACTCTTGGATGTGAACTGTACGGTGTTAGTGGCTGGACTTTAAACGTGCTTGAACTGTGACTGGGAAGTCGTACTTTGAGATTGAAGAGAGCCTTCTCTAGACCCGACATGATTGCGACTTTGGAAGAACACCACAAGTTATGGCTCCCTCTGCTCGATGTGCTCTTGCAATCTGAAGCCTAGTAATCTGCTCGTTTCTGGATGTACTCGTAGACGGCAACTTCAAGGGAGTATGCGGGACAGTACTGCTACGGAGGATGGCAGGCACTTCGTGATCTAAGCCGCCAAGCAGCGTGTGAAACGTGACTCGTGTATGAAAATGGCTGGTCAGACTATTTGTTTGTCTTGCGTGAACAACGATCGTTGAAGGAAAGAAGCCGAATTGAAGATAGGCAGTCTAGTTACAACCACTGATACACTCCGCATCGTGATCAAAGCCGATGACGAATTGTTCGGCAAACTTTCCTTCAATTTTGACTGACACATCTAGGTAAAAAGGAGTTCATGGGACGTTTCAACAGACTTGCAAATTGACCCAGTGCTTAAGCACTGGACTCAGAATAGAATCTTGATATTCAGACATAATATGGGTATCATTCAAAAGTGTGCCACACTTCCTTCTCTATTGTGTTTTACATGGCGCAACCGTGAATACCCTCGGGACCTAATTCATTGTACTCACTTCTGGTCAAAAACCCTTTGCTAGCACCCTGATCCACAATAAACACAACTTTTGCAGCAACTTGTGCTCCCAGAAAACTTGCTTCTTCCATACCTGCTACTGATGGATCCTTCCATTCTGGAAAATAGTCCGGTGCTTTGACCGTCTTCATTGATGTTGGCGATTGTGACCAGCCACGGTAGCTGTGCTGTTGCAAGGATTCCATGCCCGCAAATGCGCCGTGCAGCTGGGCATTGGGAGGAAGTTGTCCTGGAACTTGTAGATGTTGTCCTGGTTGCATCATATTCTTGGTAGCAGCGACAAGTAATGGGTTCACACTGGAACTAATATGGTTCTGTGGGTGACTAGGCTGTCCGGGTATTGGTGTGTTTGTACCACCTGTTGGTACTGGTGTAGAGAAGTTTGATGGTATCTCTGATGTGAACATAGTGGTGTTTGAAGGTGATAGAGTGTATCGTGAAGACAGAACTTCTACCAGAGCATTGCTGAAGCCTCGCACACGACTGCCATTTCCTAGTATAATTAGGTTGTCCCATAGTGACGATCGATCCTTGATTTCTGGTACAGCCATAATAGTGTTGTGTACAGCGCTCGCTATCCGGTCTAAGATGCTGTCACTATGACCCGTAGATGGCGTGGCGGCCATGAACCGCTCCAAACCAATTTCAACCTCTCTCTTTCGTTTCCTGCTTTGATTCGCACCATTACCGGGCGCGGACGACACGTTCGGCGGAGGATATTCTTCGAAATTGAAAGTCGTCTTGTACCTCTCTGAATTCCGTAGCCTGACAGTTTTCTGCTCTGCCTGATTGCCCTTCCTTTTCGCCTCCTTCTCTGCCTTTTCTCGTTCTCTTTTCGCAATAATTTCTGCTGCATTGTTTTGTGCCACGATCGCAGCGACGTCAAGCACACCTTCCTCTTCTTCCTCTTCTTGCACAACATCTCCATCCGTGACTGCTTGATCGCTCGTCGCGGGCGCGTTGTTAACGGGTTGTTCTTTTGAGTCAAGTCCAGTACTGGCAGCGACTAGTGGATTTTGCACTGGTGTCGCTTGAGAAGCTTGTCCAGGCATAGGTGTGCCTGCAAGAAGAATCTCACAGACTGGACTTCTCTTCACCTGTTCCGCAAGCTCTGACAAGTCGGCGATGTCTTTGTACTTTTCGCCTTGCTTTTCGAACTCTTCCCTCAGTCTCGCAGTCAAGGCACTGCCTCCACAGCCCTCAATAGCAACACCTCGGCCAACCTCGTTTACCACATATTCTACAATCGCCGTTACATCACACTTGTCCAACCCAACATCAACAACACAAGCACTCTGCACCCCGAAGCCCCAGGCTGCAGCTAGTGCGCTGTCCATCACGCACAACGCTGGAATCTTCCAGTTCTCAAAGAAATATTGTGTTATTATCTCCTTGTCTCTTGCAGTCCAACAGGGTTCCGATACAACCAATACTGGCATATGGAATGGAGGAGAGATCATCTGGTATATATGTGACAGAAGCGCAAAGAAGCAAGGCCAGTTCTCTATTCGACCTGACTTGATCGGGTATACAGCATTCGCAGACGTGAACGGATCATCGTAGTATTCCGTCTCCTCATCTTCGATAGTGGTATCTGTTTGAGGTTCAGCAGGCTGTACTGCTCCAGTCGAATCAGTCGGTAGGTTCTCCATCCTTGGCTCCTGCTGAACATGTTGGCTGCCATTAGTCTGTGATGGCTGCGACAAACTTGCCGCGTCTGTCATCGTAACATCCTTGGACTGTTCATTCGCAGTGTCGCCATTAACTTGAGGTTGCTCTTGCTTGACTTTGACTCGTTCGCGAACAAATACTGCTTCCCATTCACCATCCTTGAGGCCAGGGAACATGCGAGTGGGAAATCGCCATCGTGGAGGTGTGAAAGTCTCTGGCAGACCGAGCTGGGTTTGTGTAATAGCTGATCCTGGCGCTATAATCTGGAATACAATTAGTCAAAGTGCTGGTTAGAGGATTTAATGCAAGTGATGGAAGTGTAGGAAGGTGAAGGGTCGCAACATGTATTTGTGAGTGGATGCGATAGTAGAGAAAACACTCACTAGAACATGCTCGTCTTTGAACGGCGGCATGATTTGCCAAAGTTTCTGTGGCTTCCTGGCTTGTGTCGCAATTCACTTCACACGATTATTTACTAGTAGTATGTAACAGGCGCGATTTGCATTTCGCGAAACATGCGGGTCAACTCCGAGTAAGGACGCGTTGAATCAGGACTAGCATCACGTGACTATAATCCCATGTATCGATTGAGCTGATGACAGGAAAAGAATGAACAAAGCCACAAACTTTCAATGGACAAGGTACGGTAGTGCTGGATATGATCGAGACAGTTCTTGGTAGATTTAGATGAAGAGTGAGAAGCATAATTCGTTATTTTGTCATCAACTCAATGAGCCTCTACTGAGGTCACTGAGGACGGAATACCAGAAGATACCACATGTATCCACGGCTTTGGGTCTATCTCATCGAACAGGCGATAATGCCGTTCCACTGCACCACAATCAACGCCTAGCTGTTCCTTCCCATACAAAGAATCTCTATCTATCCGTCCATACCTAAATTGCATTCTCATATCGGAATGCTCCCTGGTAAGCCAGCGTATTGACCATTTAATTGTCATTAGACTTGCCACCGCCCATCGATGATCAGCATTCGCCGTCCAATTCTCCTCGCTAAGTCTCTGTTGCAAAGCCCTGTCCGCGGCCGTCATCAATAGAGGCGCTAAACTGGGATTGCATGCCAGGAGTCGGCTGAGAAGTTTCAAACGAAAGACCGCTGGTTGCGTCGAAGTCGAAGGCATTGAAATCAAAATATGGATCAGCTCGAAATTGTTGAGTACAATCGATTCCAGCTGTGTGGAGGTCTGAGCTAATGCTTGTTCCAAAATCTGGTAAACCCGAGACATTGGAGAGAGCGTTGAAGTCAAAGAGTTCTTCGCAATCGTCAGGTAATGGATGAGAGTCAACACCGTGTTGACCATAGAACTCGGTTGGAGAAAGCGAAGCTTCGAATCCAAGACTGGCTGACACTGCAGGTCACACAATACCACAGCAGGATATTGTGTCATACCAGTCTCTGGAGATGAAGTCGACGAAATCGTTACCTTGTTCAGGTCGAGCGTAGGTGCCAACGTGAGTGATTCTTGTAGTGGGAGGGAGGGTAAAGGAGTATCTTCTGAGAGTGTAGGAGTATCATCGTCGTCTTCTTCTTCATCTGGTGAAGGAACTGAGAAGTCGACAGATGGGGGCGGTGTCGTGAATCTAAAGTTGCCCAATAATCCGTGTTGTTGTAGAAGTGCTTTGAGTTGAACATTTTCAGCAGCAAGATCCTTGTTTTGTTGTTCGAGTTCTGCTTGAGCAGCCTTTTGACGTTGCCGAGACTTGTCAGCTGCTCTTCTGTTTCGCAGAATTCTCTCGTTCTTGCGCTGCTCCTTCTCCTCTGCCGTCTTCGCTCGCTTTCGTGGAGGAAGGATGGGAACTATTTCCGGAACAGGTTGACCCCAGGCCTTCCTCTTCTTCTTGGGAGCGTCGCTGTCTTTAAGAAGATGGTCGGCATCAGATGAGGCTGAGGGACTCGGGTAGTCGAAGGTAGAGTCTTCTTTAGAGAATTGCATGAGGTCAATCTCACTCGCGTCGACGTAGGAATCCATCTTGGCAGGTATTATGGTTTGTGTCTGGCTTGAAATGGCCAGATAACACAGACAAATGATAGTAGATGTATGAAACAGGCCAAAAGACCACTTGTCGTCAAGGTGGCCACATCACACCAGGTGGGGACCAGTACAACAGGCAGACGCTATGCAGAAGGCAGGCGTGAAACAAATTGGCTTTTAGAAATGGTAGAGATTGTTTGTAGAAATCGAGTGTTCCTGCTGGGCAGGCACCATCATAAATACAGGACACTGTGGCATGTTTCGCCCAGCCAAGGTTCCGCAAGGGAGGCGCAATCCATGGTGAGACCAACTTAGTGCGACACACCGCTGCTGGATTTTTTCCTTATTGGTCTCCTTCATCATGCAAGGGGCTAACGGAACGGGAATAGCTTCCATGATCGTAGCCAATCAAGTCTATATTTCGTCTTCGTGGGAATTCCAATAACTTCGCTGCCCCCTTTTGTGCTGCTCAGCTGCACAGTTTTTGGTGGTGGTGTGTGCGCAGCTTCATGCACCCCTGATGTCGTTCAGCTGGAAATCTACAAGCCTTCATTCTGTCGTGATGACTACCCTTCAAGTTACAGAATGGACACTTTTGGCTTGAACGAGCTTGTCAGCCATCTAGACTCATGTCACAAATGAGACATATCTGCCACGATCACTGTGCACTGCAAGACTGGACTGTGTATCGGTCAACAACTGACAAGCGGTCAGCAATCAGCATGATTATGCACAAGTTTTATCCACATGGTGCTCCCTCGGACATGCACAGACATTAAGCTATAACGTAAAGCAGTCTACGTTGGACTCGGTGGTGAAGAGAAAATGATGCCTTACTACAGTAGCAGATACCATATCACAACTAACGTATCTACTAGCTGTCACACCAAGATACTGATTATGTACCTACTGTAGGTATGGTCACCACACATATTTAATAAAGATCTGATTTGAGGTTAGCTTTGAAAAACAAGATGACTAATTGAGAGCTGGATTTTGTATCCTCAAAATGGTCCATCCAGGTGTCACACAATATTCTTACATAATAACGCAAAGGGCACAATGAGAAACGACCACCCAAACCATTAACAGATTTTCTTACAATACATCGGGCTCGCTTCTTTCTTCATCAACATGGTGGTTCTTCAGACTCTTTGTCACTGCCGCACCGGATCTGGGCAGCTCCATTAATAGAACTATCATTAACACAAAGAAAAAATGCTTCCAATTTTAATACAAACGTGCATCCTTACACCAAATACTAAACACTTTTTCAAACTTTCTGTTACATCGTGAAAGACATTCGAAGTACTGACTTTACAGCAGCAATGGCAACCAGGACCATCACAAAAACTAAGCAGCGGCTATCGCCAACCAAACTAAAGTGCAAAGGTAAATCTCGTGCCTCGAAGTCAATCCAAACAGCCTTAAAAAGCACTAAAGTGAAGACTCGACTTCCATCCAATACATCAAGCTCCAAAACAGCAATTCGAGGCAGTACCAGCTCCGGCAGCACTCTTGACTCAACCCCGCCTGGCTCCGGTGGCAGCAGCAGCGGCAGCGGCAGTGGCAGTGCAAACAGCCCAAGTTCAGGGTCAGGGTCAGGGTCAGGGTCAAGCAGCAAAGAAAGCAGTCGCAAAGGAAGCACCGACTCAGAAAAGCATGTTATCGTCAAAATTCCCATCACGAGTCTTCCACTCACCCTCGGCCGCAAGGACGACTTCGATTCCAATCGACCCTCAAGGAACAGTACAACCTCGCCGCCAAGCACAACACCTCCTTGGTCAAAGCCCATAAATATACCCAGATCGATTAAAGTGACACCATACAAGGACTTCCGTCGAGCAAGTATTGAAGCCGGTCAAGACCCAAGAGGTCCAACCGCATCACTCCCCACTAAACGATCTTCAGATCGTCCATCGCCCAAAACCTTGCGTGAGAGAAGACTGAAACGTTTAAATAGTGTCCCAAAACCTATTAAGATCTCCTGCCCTGGTAACCAGCAACTGACCCTCTCCCATCCATCACCGCCACAACCAACCACCATCAACACCCTACCTACCACCCGATCTCCCCCTCGCACTCCCACCTCCCTTCCCACTCAACACCAACCACCCCCACTAACATTCCAAACATTGTCCCTCTCAATCCCCCAAATAATGTCCCTAGTCACGCGGGGCTACATCCTCGAACTTCTCCCCTCAAGCGCCATGCTACAGCTCCCGATCCCCGAACCTATACGTAGCAGAGTAGAGCAGTACTGTAATCATGGTGTTGGTGATTTGCACGCTGCTACAACTGCTGATAGTGATGTTGGTGAGTGTGGGACGTGGAGGGAGTGGTGCTGTGTTTCGAGGAGGGCGTTGAGTGAGCTTTTGGATCCGGAGGATGGTGTGAGGACAGGGTGTGTGGAGGAGCAGCGGGTGTTTTTGGTGCCGCTTAGTGAAGGGCGGGCTGGGCGGTTGAGGGGGGAGTATGCTAGGATGATGAAGCAGAAGAAGAAGAATCTTGGATGAGGGAGACTTGGATGTAGGTGTGGTGAAAGCAGTGACAATGGGTGTCGAGAAGTAATTTGTAAATAAGTGCAGTATCCAAGTAAGCAATGATCCTCCAGCTCAGACCCAGAGACACGTGATTCATCATTCAAATACATTACTCCACAAGACACACTTGACACTGCTTTTCCACAATTTGCCATCCAAAAAGTGCTACCATCTCTTCTCTCCCCGAAGTCTTTCCCGATAGTCCCTCAATGGTGCTCGTGCCCTCCCTCCAAAACGTTGGCGACTGTAACGTTTGGCTTGTTCATCCTCAAGCATGATCAACGTATCGAGCCATGAGTCAATCATCTCCTCCAGAAAACGCACAGCTGTCTTTGCGGCCATAAGAATTGCACTCTCTCAAGGATGAACCGGAATGGCAGTCCCAAATCGCCAGGAAGCAGCCGATTAGGAGACAAACGATCAACAACACCAACAAACAGGCAAGCACATTGAGCACCGTGGCCCAGATGCCCTTGAGAATTCCTCCCACCACGTTTCTCAGACTTTCGATCATCTCGTCTTTCATGGCTACATATCTCAGTTCCTTGTCTTTCTTTGAGGCCTGTTTCAAAATTCCGGGAATGTCCACAAAGGTAGGTTCACTTAGCTTGTCAACCTTTACTACACAATTGGGACATCGGCTACCATGGCCCGCGAACCAATCTGTGATACAGTCTTGGTGGTAGCAGGACCTACAAGTCCCGTGGTGAATAAGAGTTGTTTCTTTGGCAGTAATAGGGGCGTGACAGATAAGGCAATCGGTGTGATCCAAGGAGTACGGACCCTTTGAATGATAGAGACCAAGAAAGTGCAGACAGATGTATGATGTTGTTGAGCCTTGCTGTTGACAGGTGTGCTGTGCGTACGGCATTGTAATGCTTGATGTTTTGTGTTGTTTGTGTGTTGGTTAGATGTTGAAATGTTGAAGTGTTGCTCTTTGACTCTGATTTGCAGTTATTGGTAGAATTTGAGTTCTTGTTAGATGATTGGAAGGAAGATGAGAGTGTGAGAAGAAAGAACGAAATTAAGAAGTAATATATCCATGGCGGGCTGGGACGAGAATGGCGGGCATCGTGGCCCTCCTGAGGCTGCAGGCTGGGTTCTTTGTCTGGTGTCGATTTGTACTTCCGGATTTTCGTGGTGTAGAACGCGCCCATGTTTCGGGTATTATGAGACAAACGCGAGGATTTTGGTGACTGGCGTCAGCACTTCTGATCATATCTGCTCTGGTGAAGTCGAAAGCGGTGAAAGAAGTCGCCTTACAGCCAGAGATTCTTGTCTGTCGAAGCACATGTGGTAGCTGGTTCATTGAAACCTGTTCGTATTGGCGTCCTACGTAGCTCGTTGAGTGTTGAAGCGCTGAGAGATCGGCTTTGTTTCAATCAGCACGAACCACGCGAAGATCTCAATGTGGGTGCAATCGTTGCAGGATACCGGAAAAGTTGTGTTTGCTATCTGACGAGAAGGGTGAAAATATTGGATGGCACGTAGCGACGGTGGAGAAGAACGAATCTCAAAGCGGTGGGGAGGGATCCCGGATGACTATCTAGTAGTATTGCTCGTTCATGCAACCCTCTTCGATGTCGATTGTAGCTTGATTGTCCAAGAACCTCATATTTTCACATCATCACTGTTGTTAGATATATATCAATATACGGAGCTTTTGAGTTATGAAGAGGTTGAAGAACAAGGTGACTGGAAGGTAAAATAACTATCTACTCCCAATTCGTTTGTTGATTGGTTTATCTGCTACCTCAAGGCATGACCAACTTTTATCAGGAGTGTGTCGGATACTTGCCTAATGGTGGAAATGGTATGGTCCTGTGCTTTGGTTAGCCGAACGGGACGTCCGTTGGATATCTGGTGCTTTAGTCTTCTTCGATATGTTGATCGTGTCATCGCATTCGGTTCCTTGGTGTCAGCTTTCCCGCGAAGAAGAACATCAACACCAATTGAAGCGAATCAAACTGCATGCACAGCAAATACAACACGATGTTGATGATGGAAACTCGTGTCCAGCAGAGGAGGAAACGGAAGAGGATAACCCTGCACTAGCGTAACGATGAACAAAACAGGTTAGCTGAATTCAGAAGGCTATAAAAGGATTAGCGGTCATGCTCGTCGTTTACAACCCTCTTTTTGATCACTCAACATCGACCGAATGAAGCAGCCCTGGCAGGAATTGCGACGCTGCCGGTCACACGCCAGCTCCTTCCGAGCAACTACTTCTACACATGGCGCTCTATGATGTTGTGCTATTCTTCTGCAGTCGACCGGTATTGTATTTCCATGCCGTGCCTGTTCGAGCAGCAGGATCTGTGCCCTGGTCGCCTTTCTGCACAACAGCGCACTTCCCAAGGCACACTCACCCTATTCCAGTCTAGCTTTGTCCTACTACCATTCATATAAACAGTCTTCGTCCTCCGAGCACGCCTGATTGCATTCTCTTGTTCTCTCTTCAAGTTCACACCTTGTTGTAGCCTTATACCATTGGCTCTCGGCTGGTAGCCTCATTGGCACACTACACACTGACCAAGTAGCTCCAAGGAGTTCGTCGATATGTCAGTCGCGCAAAGTCCGTCGTCATCACATGACTATGTCATAGTTCAGCCGCCTTGCTTTCACGATCTGCCCTTACGTCTCAAGACTCCTGAGCATCATCATGACAACCACAACTACTTATCTGAGGATGAATTCGAATACATCAGCAGTCCTGATGCCGTTCGGAGTCTGAGCTCAACACCAGTTCCTCACTCTGTGATTACCGACGATGAACTTTCGGAGTGTTCAGAAGATGATCGATACGAAGCCGCCTCGGGAGTCGCTCAAAGCAGTTCTATCTCACCAGCCAGACGGAGAATCCTTGTATGTCTGTCCACATTCTCATTCTATGTTCCGAGTGCTTTCGTCTCGCCTGACGTATATATTTGTGTTATTTGAGCCTTCTGCTAAGGCCGGCTCAACCGTCGAGATGAACCAAGAACATATTGATCTTCTTGGTACTGTTAGCTTATATGGTAGGCTCTATCATCCTGCCAAGTTTCGGTCTCCGAATTCTGAGTCAAATGCTTTCTGTGATTTGTCTCCAAGGACAGCTATCGTGGAATAATTCCTTCTGAGGCTCGCAAGCGTCTGGTTGCATGACGAAGCCTTGTGCCACAAAGGCCCATTTCGAAGTGATCGAGCAATGGGGAGAATAGACCTTTCGCATGAATTTGCTTCTGGTACTCATCTTCTGCTTGCACTTCAAGTTCATTTCACGAGCGTGTATTCAGATGCTGACTTGCGAACAGCCTTGCACTCTAGATACAAGATGTCCCTATAGCAATTATGATCCGAATTCTGTTCCGCCTCAATTGAGAACCCGTTCGATCGTCCCGCCGACATCATTGCCACCACGATACCCGTATGTGTATACTGCACCATCGGAGGATGGATATCCCGGAACTGGCGTGCTTTCGAATCAATATCCCAAAACAACGGCAGATGCAGAAAATCGTACAACCTCCCATAGATATGGAGAACCCGCGACAGTTGATAAAGAGAAAGCAGAACAAGCTTATCGCACTGCTTTGTCATACCAAAAGATCCCATGTCGGATCAGCAGGGTTCCAGAGCTTCACTGCAATCCGCTTTACAGCGTGCACAACTTTATTGATGTCCGAATCATGGATCAACTCATAGATAGCGTTTGTCGAACTTCTTCCCGGAACAATTGGGAACTAGCCAGTCCCGACACGATACTCCGCCACCAAATGTTGAAACGACTGCGTGACCTGCCTCCCGATCACTCTGTCCGAAAGGAAGCCACTCAACCGTTCGACTTCCCGAAATCTTATCAGAACCCTTGGCCTCCATACGAGAAGCGTAGTATTTACAACAACATCTTCACCAATGTCGAGAGAGTAGCCCTCTCCATGCTTGTCGACATTCACATGTCTCATCTTAAATCTGAGTGTCTCTTCGCAGATATCGGGAACCCAGGGTATGTGTCTCAAAACTTTCGCAGCCCTGCCGGAAGAGGTACATGCGAAGCCGGCCAGGGACTTGCTCTCAATGCTCAAAGCTACTCACTCGCCTTTCTCTCCGGACGCAGTGTCGATACAGTCTTCCGCAGCAACGAGCTCAGAATTACGACTGCAAACCAAGTCAACCGTGAAGGTATCAGTCTCTGCTTCAGTGCCTCCCCATCTGAAATCGACGAAGCCATGACCGATAGCACACCCTTCGATCTCTGCTCAATACATGCACTTACGGACCAAGCAAAACGAGATCATTTAATCAAATTCAAATACTTCCACGCCACTGCGCTCAAGCGCATCCTCAACAGAACATTAATCGGTCCACCCTTCGCACCACCAAGAAGACACGCGCTAGATGACTACCAACGACAACTCAGCATAATAGAAGAGGAAAACAAAGCCCGGCTAATCAAGGAACGAGAATTGAAAGCCATGAACATGAACTTGGTACCACCGCCACGGCCCATGAGGATTAACATCAACAGCCCAGATAACCAGGCATTACAGGACTACCAGATGCAACTGATGTTGTTGGAGCAGCAGGACATTAAGAGGACGAACCGCGAAAAGGAGAAGAACCAGAACCGAAAATTGGAAAGAGGACGTAATGGGAGTATCTGAAGTGTGTAGCAAAGTAGGGACTCTCGGGGATGGTATTGATGAATGTTATTGTTTTTGACTTTGAAATGATGAGAGTGAGGGTGTTCGGATTCTTGGTGGATAGTGGTTAAAAGCGCACGTTTTATTCACATACACTCTCTTCCCTCGTGGTGACTGAGGTATAAAACAAAATCAATTAATCTATGATAATCATTTCTGGCGCAACACTTGTTCTCCTGTTCGACGCCAATAGGTGCGTAGCAGCAAGTCGAGTTTATCATAATGTAAACAAAATGTCTGGGTCACTTCGCAAGGCAACGGGGTGACGGGGGACGTGGAGGGTGGCTCCTTATATTTGACAGGGAGGATTGATCGCAATTGGATTCGGAGGTTAGAGGGTATGGGGATTTAAATTAGAGAGGTTGAGTTGGAGGCTATACTAGGGTATGTTATGAACACATTTGAATTGTGCTATTCTGCTATACCGTCAAAGTTTGCTATGAACTACATACGCCATGTTCAAATCTGGGACTGCTGACACCGGTGAACACAATTTGTTATCCTGTTATGTCGATCATGTCTTATAGTATGGCCTCGGGACGTTATCGTAATAAGGCACCACAATCCACTCCTTGCCCACCTCAGTATTCAACATCGCTTTCGTGCCCGGATGTATAGGCCTGCTCGACACGATCAAGTTCAGAAGCCCTGGCTTACCAGACTTGAGTAACTGCTCAACTGCATCAGGTATATCAGCTATCTTGTTCACTTTCGCCGCCGCGCACCCTAGCCCCGCAGCTACAGTCTCGTATTCAGCTTCCGGATTGAGTTTCGACGCCTGGCGCTGGGGCGTCTTGTCGCCGTAGATCAGATCCTGGCCGGCCAGGGACATTCCCCAGACGGAGTTGTTGCTGATGACGGTCAGGATCTTGAGGTTGAAGCGCGCGAATGTGTCGAGCTCAGCGAGGTGGAAGCCAGCCGAGCCGTCGCCGTGCATGTTGACGACTAATCGTGAGGGGTCGGCAATTGCGGCGCCGAGCGAGTAGCCCCAGCCGTTGCCTAGGAAGCCGAGGTAGCCTGTGCTTACCATGGCGAGGCTGGGTTTCGCGTGCTCGAGGAGTTGGAGCGACCAGCTGCCTACTTCGCCGCCGTCGATTGTTATTATTGAGCCTTGGGGGAGGGATTGGTAGAAGGCTTTTATGGCGTGGTAGGGGTGCGGTTGGTTGGGGGCCATTTCTGAGGGTTGGTCTTCGGCTGGGTCTTTGAGGTCTTTTAGGGAGATGGCTGTTTTGATCCATTCGTCGGAGGAGGAGGAGGAGCTGGTGGGTTTGATGGCGGCGGAGAGCATTTGAGTGACGAAGTTCTCGGATGTGGATATGATGCCTAGGTCGATTGCGTGGCTTTTGCCGATTTCTGAGCCGTCGACGTCCACGTGGATTAGTTTGCAGTTTGAGTTTGGGAGGATGGCGCCACTTCGACCGCCGAGTAAGAAGCCGGTTCGTGCGCCGATGATGACTAGGAGATCTGGTGGTTGTTCGTTGATTGTTGGGAGGAGTGCGAGGCGGACGGCGGGGCCACCGCGGAGTTTGTGTCCATGGGGAATGACACTGCCGTATTTGGGGCTGTAGAAGACGGGAGTGTTGGTGGCTTCGGCCAATTTTAGGAGGTTTTCTGCAAAAGTGTCCCCTCGTGCTCCTGTACCGGTGATAATGGCTGGTCGTTTAGCTTGGGACCATAATTGCGCAGCTTCTTTGATGGCGGCTGGATCAGCGGCCGGTGCATATGAAAGAGGCCGATTGATGGAGCCCCATGCTATTCTGTCCATTTGTGGTGGTGAGAATAGAACGTCGATCGGACAATCTAGGAGTACTGGACCTGGAGCTCCTGAGATGGCAGTCCGCCAAGCATGTGCAACAAGTCGTGGGATTTCCTCGACATTGGTGACGCGATGAGCGAACTTTGTGACTGGCTTAGCCACCACGACCTGATCATGAAAGCCTTGAAGACAGTTTGTCTCGGCATCCTGTAGAGGTGGGCTAGATGTGACGCAGAAAATGGGACTTCGGTCTGCAAAAGCAGTGGCTAGACCAGGCAGGCCGTTGCAGAAGCTGATAAGACAAGTCAAAAACAACCTGGGACATCACGGACGGATGGCTTACCCGCTGTTTGCTGTAACGAAACAAACACCGACCTTGTTCGCGACCTTGGCATAGCCTTCGGCTGCTTGAACTGCAACGGTCTCGTGTCTGACATCGACCAAGTCGATATTGGCATCAGCACATCCTATGAGGAAAGCATCCAGGTGACCGCCATGAATTCCAAAGGCCACTTTGCAACCAAGTGCTGCAAGAGATTGTGCAAGGAGGTCACCCCCTAGGAACTCCCTCGAGGAAGGCGTCTTCAATTTGAGTGCGACATCGTCTGAGCTGCTAGGAGTGAATGAGCCCATGTTGTATGTAAGGAGATGTTGAAACCTGTGAGTACTCCTCTTTCCAGTGAAGACTCTGGTCAAGGGAGCCGGGTACCATGACCTTTATCAGCTCAAGATCCATCTCTCTAATGAATACTGGTGGAGTCGCACCACCACTGCCATGTGCGGACCTCGGGCAGCTGTTTCTCGAGGCTCTTGGAAGCCGAGTCAGAATATTCGACAACGAGTCATGCTTTGCAACGTAATAAGCTTTCTCGACCCCGTGGATATTTCTTCCCCTCTTTGCCGGTTTATACTTGGTGAAATTTTAAAGTGTTCATCTGCATTAGCGTTGTGGCTCCTTAATTAGAATGATGTGTGATGTTCTATTGGCTCAAAGATGGGTCCAGAACTAATGCAGATGGACACTTAAAACCCCACCAGTTTTGACCAATCACAAACTTACCGGCTGTGAGCTTCAAGTTTCTTGGCAGTTCTTTACCGTATCATTACAGTAAACAGTACTAACATCGACCTACCGATTCGAATAATGTATAGAGCATGACATTCTCACTATTGCACTCACATCAGGTGGTTACTTGGTCAGTGAGTGTTGGTAGATTCGATGGCTTTCGCCTGGACGGAAAGGCGTTCTGAAAGTCCAGCATTCTCCACCTCTCACTTTATAGCTCTCTGAAGGATATGCATATCCCGATCTTTTTGGCAGCTCTGGCAGCAACTTAGGCGCTTCAGGCAAAATCGATGTTGCTGCCGCACATTTAGCTTTATCGTGATAATAACTGTAGTGTCAATGGTGGTTGGCAAAGACTTCAGCAGAGGAGGTGTTGTTGGCGGTGCCACCATAGCCGCTAGCCTCGAATGGAGATTGTCTTCGAAGATCCACTCCCATTCGACAGAACTTAGCTTCGCTCCGTTTGCCATTCATTATAATTACGGGTTATCATCCATATCAAAATATCTATGGACCCAGTCAGTATTGATTCGTCATCTGCCGCGGACCTCGAAGGTCAGACGCCTGTATCTCAGGCAAACGCCGAAGCTCCTCCCGATCCGCAATCTCCCAAGCCATCTAGTCCTGATCGTGCTGATGACAAGCCGCAAGCAGCTGTAGCAGACAAAAACACTCCTGCACCTACGCCTGCGCCTCCACCTGCTTCAGTAGCGGCCGATGTACAAGCGGAGCCAGCAGCACCTCAGTCCACACCAGCACCTCCACCACCACCATCGAACACTACTGAAGAACCGCGAGATGCTCAACAGCCACAACATGAAGCGCAGCCGTCTGCAACGAACCCTCCTCAGCCCGCCCCTCCGACCAGCTATCAACCTCCTCCGTTCCCATATGCGCAACCTCCTTCATTCCCGTATGCACACCCTCCACCCTTCCCTTATGGGCAACATCCTCCTCCACCGCAGGGGTATAACCCTGCCAATCCGCCGCCTCCAGGTAGCTACGTGAGTTACGCATGGCCTCCGCCACCCACATATGTTCAGCATCCACCACCTCAACCACAAGCTCCAGGTTATCAGCCTCCGCCGCAATCGCACCCGGCGCAGGGTCCAAGACCTATACAGCCGAAGGGCTTACAGCCTATATCGCCAGCACAATCGTCTAATGTGCCACCTACACATGCTCCTAATGGACAACCCAACCATGCTCCTCACGTGCCACCCCCGTCTAACGGGCAACCTACGCAAGCTGGTTCATACGCACCACAATACTATCAAGAAGGTCCTCCTCCGCCTGACTGGTCCAGTCCAACTCCATACGCCATTGTGTCGCAGTGGTACTCCGATCGATGGCGTCGACCTAATGCGCCACCACCACGTCCACCACTACCGAAACCGTGGCCGCAAGCTCCGCCAACGACACAAATTCCCCTAAAGGCACAGGTTCCCGCAAGGACACAGCCTCCCCCTAGGCCACCCCCTCCACCAAGGCCACCTCAAAAGCTCATAAATCCTGCATTCCCAACACATCCAGATGAGCCCCCAGCCATACCACCACCCATGTATCTCCCTGGTCCACCAAATCCTCGTATACCCGTAAATAATGCTTTGCCTGATGAGGTGGTTATGAGGACAGATGGTTCACAACACATTCGCAAAGGTCGAAGTAAATCCAGACGATTGGACCGTGATCAGCGGCGTGATATCCTGCTCATGCGCCGATTAGGTTACCAATACGAGTCGATAGCAAAATTTCTAGGCACAACCATCAGTGCTGTCTCCTACACGGTCAGAATAGGTATAGCCGATCCGGCTCACTCAAATGCTGGTCGACGAATCAAAATTCCACCTGAGAAGCACGAACAGATGATTAAATATGTGAAGGAGTACATTGCTGCAGAGAAAGTCGCAGGCACTGACAAAAAGACACGCAGAAAGCGAATGGCACCTTTGACATATAACATCATTCGGGATGCGATATTCAAGGACGAAAATGGTGAAACACCTGCTCATCTCAAGTACACCGATGATGCTTTGAAACAGATGCTGAATAGAGAGGGCATATGGCTACGGTCTCCTTTCAGCCAAACACAAAAGGAGCAATCGAGAGCTCGAGGCAAGAAACAATGGGAAGCCAAGTTGGCCAAGGACAGAGAGGCTGCTAATGCATCGTCCACAGGTCAAAGCCCAAATAATACGGCAGGGAGTCCGGTTGATCTCGAGGATGACGAGCACGATACAGACGAAAGTGGCGAGCACGATAGATCTGTACGCCAAGGTTATGCTGAACAGCCACCCGACGACGACGATGATGACGAAATGGGAGAGGTGTTCAGCGGTACAGGGTCAGAGCTCGACGACGATTCGGATGAAGATGAAGACGAAACAGAACAAGAGTTGGCCATGCACCAACAGCTAAGGCAGGCTATAGAGGACGATCCACTAATGCAAACTTGAATGAGTGGTTCGTTCGTGGCGAATCTTTGTTTGTTTATATTCTGATTGAACACAGCCAAAATCATATTGACAGATACTGTATAGCAAGGCTTTGAGGTACTTCGGGATGCGGCATACTACAGGTGTATTACAGGAATTGTATCAAACTTCCTGTAATCGAGGACGCCCAGGTTTCTATTCTACAAAGTCTTGATCTGACTTCGCTATCACCTGCCAAGTCCATGCCCATGTGCTATTGACGCAACAAAATCATGAAAAGCTGCAAGGAACACAACCTAGTCCCGAGTATCCGAAATGTCATGCTCAGATCTTCACAGTCCTCTCACAAAATCAAGAACATTGGGCTCATTGGCCAAACCCCCAAGCAAAGCCGCATCATCTCAGTCATCCATATCATCCATGTCGGCGCGGCGTACGTCATCGCATCGGAATACCCCTCCAAGCCCTCGCATCAACCAACTTTCCGTTGAAACACAGGCGTACGACACTGGCAGTGGGCTGAGTCCAGGTTATTCGTCAACAAAACGTCAGCGGTCAAACAAACAAATACCTACCTACATATACATACACCATACCGTATCACACCCACCGCCCCATCCAACCTACCAACCTACAACCACATATTCCATTCATCAAACCTCAAATCCTTTCACAACACAAAAGCAATCATGTCCGACCTCCTAAACAAAGCCAAGTCCGCTCTCAGCAGCGGCTCCTCCGGTGCAGGCCAAACATCCGCCCAAGGCAACGCCGGCGCCGGCCAAGAAGACTACGCCGACAAAGGTCTCGACGCCGCAGAGAAGAAGTTCGGCATGTCGCAGAACAGACAGACAAATGAGAAGATCACGGATGGTGCACGTGGGCTTTATGAGAAGGAGACGGGGAAGAGCGTGAACAGTAAATTCAGCAACTAAACTCAGTACTGTGTTGATTTAGGGGAACGAAGAGAAGCATTGCTTGATGTTTCGTACTGCTACTGCTACAGTACGGAGATTGATGCTGTTCATGGAACGGAGGTCAGGCTAGACCAGGTTACATACCAAATGAACAAGTCGCTGCACAAACACGGCTGTATACAAAAAGAGATTCAATCTACGATATCGTTTACGGACCAACAATGCACGTTGATGCCCACCTGCCGAGAGTATCTATGCCTCAATCTTGTCCCGTAGTCCTAACGTACATGTACCGTATCCCTCTCTTTAAAGCCCTCAATGATAAAGTAGCTACCTACACGTCAATCTTGTCCCGTGAATCCAAAGGTTGCATCTACCATATCCCACATTTCTTCTTTTCACTTCTCTACCTTATCTCATCTCATCGCATTCCCATCGCATCACATTCCTATCTGCCTCTCACCCTATCCCCCAAACCTACGTATCTACCTACCTACCTAGCTCCTAAGCCAGCCAGCCAGTGATCATCTTCCACACAGTCTAAAGAGTCGCTAGACGCCACAAGTCCTGGTAGACGCAATCAACAACTCTCACCACTAGTCCGTATGTATGTATGTATCTAGTGTTCTTAAACTACAGCTTCACTCCCACATTTCGTATCTACCTACCTAGGTACATACATAGTGTTGGAGTACGTAGAGAGAGTTGTAAGGAAGGTACGTACGTAGTATCCAAGTCAGCGTTCGCATATCCAGTTTAGTATCACACTACTACTGTCCATGGCGAGTGAGGGTTGAGAGCTAGTTAAGGGCGTGGGTGGGTGTCGACATATCACTGCTGGGCTGGCATGGGCGAGGAGTATGGGGAGAACACAATGGGCAAGAAGGATGTGTATCATACGTATCCATTGACTTTTGTGAAAGACGTCTACCCACTTACAGTAGGACTCAATGATCCTTTATCAAGGTTCAATCTTCCCAACATCGATCTCAACAGCCACGCATTCAATGACTCTCCCCCTGCACAGCCCTACGTCTATGCATAGCAGCCAACCAAGTCCCAGCAATGAACACTCGGATGCGCTTCCCAAACACCATAAACACCACCACCATAACATTGTTCAAAAACAATACAGCCGTAAACGCACCCGCTATGACCTTTGCATATCCGTTAGGCGTAAGGATGACCCAATCGAGGACTTTCAACCCTAATCCAAACGAAACAGCTTGTTTTCCGAGGTTCGCGATGATGAGGAATTCCGACAAATTCGCTGTATTGGAATCGAAAGCGTAAGCGAGCGAGACGGTGAAGTAGAAGTATGCTGCCCACTGGACCATGCCGACGCCGAAGAAGTATCCGATCCAGTGGAGGTTGTTTTGAGCTGTCATGCCGAAGAGGATTAGCCCTGCGGGAGCGATGATGAGGGCAGGAAGTAGCACTCCTAGACGCATCTCTGCTTCTCGAATGCCGTTGTTGCGGGTTGTTAGGCGTGCCGCGAGACGGTCTGATGCTGGGAGGAAGGGGAGAGCGAGCAAGTAGCCTAGAATTGTACCGACGGCGATGAGTCCGGAATTAGTCTCCGACCAGTTGTATGGTGGTTGGACGATCTTGATGGGGAATATGAAGTTGAATGTCAATGCGCACAGCCCGATGAATAGTCCGTAGGTGGTGACGACCCAGAGAGCTGATGGGACAAGTAGGTAGGAGAATGCTCGCAGCATTGTGGTGAAGAAGGGAGCTTCGTGGTCGATTGGACTCCATGGTTTGAGCTGTTGGGCCAACGTCTTTCGGGGTGGTAAATCCGTTGATGATGATAACACAAGTTCTGCTTTAGTAACGCCACCTTTCTCGTTCTCTGAAGATGTAGTGGAAGGTAATCGGGGGAGTACCCGTGTATATCTTGATTCTTCGACCAAGAAGAACGCAGCTACGAGAAGGGCCATGGCGAAAGCAAACTCGACATAGAAGAAGAGCCGCCAAGAGTATCCACCACCCAGCATGTAACCAGCATACATTGGACCTATCAATAAAGTTAGCACGGTAGTAACAGGCAGGTCCCGTAACACTTACCGGTTGCTCCCAAACATAAAGCAGCCGTGTACCAACCCAATTTCTTTCCACGCTCGTGCAAGAAGAAAATGTCATTTACGAGCTGAACAGGCAGTGCTTCACAAATCCCTGAACCAAAACCATGAACCACTCGTGCTCCCATAAGACCAGAATATGTTGTTGCTTGCGAAGCGCCGATAAGACCTGCAGCATATGCAACCAGTGAGAAGAGCATAACAGGTCTTCGTCCGAATTTGTGGTAACATGGCACCAAGATTAGACTTCCGAAGCCAAAGG
This sequence comes from Neophaeococcomyces aloes, assembly GCA_022813445.1. Classification (NCBI taxonomy): domain Eukaryota; kingdom Fungi; phylum Ascomycota; class Eurotiomycetes; order Chaetothyriales; genus Neophaeococcomyces; species Neophaeococcomyces aloes. The sequence continues at coordinate 153,542 of JAKLMK010000023.1, forward strand.
CTAGGTTTGGGTAATTGATGAGACCAGCTGCTGTGTTGAAACTCACTCCGAACTCTTTGCTGTAAATGGCGATGTAGACAGATGGTCCTACCAGTGCGGAGTTTCCAAGAAATGAATAGATAGCACAAATTGCTAGAATAGCGTTCTTCTTCCATGTTGGCCATTGTAGGGGATCATTTAAATCTGCCGATGGGACAGGATAGAGAGCTTGACCGTAGTGTGTCTCTTCACCCTCTCTTGCTAGTAGATTGACTGTTCCGGGAACTCCTTCTTCGTGAGCATGACTGTGCACGTCATGCCTAATTGCGACCATTGTTGTTACGTTTCGGAGGACTGTATATATGGCAACTAGAGATTGAAGAGTGAATAGAATAACAAAATCTTGGAGTTGATGGCCACGTTTTGTATATCCTGGCCTTCTTCGGCACCAAAAGAATCCCCATGGATCACATCGGAAACTGTGAGATCAAACTCGTGTCCATTCATAAGGTATCATTGGCGGATTGTGCTCCCATATCCTCGTCTAGAACTTGCACTAGGAAGACTTTGTCGGTGTACATGCAACAACACCTGATGTCGATCACAGCATACTGCTCGCCTTCATGCAATCATGCAGCTAAGCTTAAACGGTCCATCAACAGTACCAATCAGCGTCGATGCAGAAAACTTGCCACCGGGAGATGATCAGGCTAGCCCACTACCCCGACTTTCGGCACTTGGGATTCTGGAGCTGGCTCCACTAAAACCAGCCTTGATCGGGATTTCTTTGACCGTGCTGGGAGAAAGTCCAAAGACGATATTTGTAGGAATGTTCCAAGGCGGATGGGCGTACTCAAGGCAGTCACTATCTGGCCGATACAAGTCCAGATCTGTATGAAGTAGGCCTCTAGCCAGAGGAACTATTCGCAAAATACCGTTGACTGGCAGTCAAAGCAAAATTGCACGAACTCTCATACAAGCGCCAAGCATGCATGTATTGGTAGGTCACTCCGGTGTTTCTTAATTCAAGCGAGGTTGTTCTTTGTCGTACCTGGCGTGCCTTCACTTGCTCCCTCTCATTCTATTTGGGCAACGATCTGACTGTCCACAAGGTTGTGGGTGCTGGCCCAAGTGGCCTCATCCTCGCATTGCAGCTTGCTCGTGCTGGCGTCCAGTGCACACTGCTAGATTCCGGTCATGGTGTCGACGAAAGACCACGAGCAGCACATTACATGCCATGTGCTGTACAAGAAATGAGACGAGCTGGTGTGCTCGATGATGTTCGTGCTCAAGGTTTGATTCCTGGTGATATCTGTTGGAGAAAACTGGATCACTCGATTATCGCGAGAATGAAGGACTCTTCACAGGTCAACAATCCGGATGCGCTCACAGTCCTTCCGTTGGGCGACCTCGGTAAAATCCTTGTTGCTCACTGTGAGAAATACCCAAATATCAAGCTCTTGTGGGACCATGCCGTGGATAAGTTCGAGCAGAATGCTACCTCTGTGACCTTGTTCGGAAAGGAGTCTGGTGGGCAGAAGTTCGAGTTGAAGGGCGATTATCTATGCGGCACAGATGGTGGTAACAGCACAATACGCAAGCTTCTGTTTGGTAGTGAATTCAGAGGGCACTCATGGCCGGTCCAGATAATTGCAACAAATGTAGGTATCTTGCACAAATTTTCTGACGTTGGTTGACGTCGTGACAGGTTTATTATCCCATGGACAAAATGGGTCTTGGGGAAACCAATTTCATCATGCACCCAGAGCATTACTTCATGGCCGCCAAGATCACAAGAGACGGTCTGTGGAGGGTGTCGTATGGTGAACCAGCTGGTATGACTCTTGAGGAAGTGCTCAAGCGCCAACCATGGAAGTACGAGACAATGCTCCCTGGCAAACCTAAACCAGATCAGTACAAAATCTTGAATATCAACCCGTACAAAATACACCAGCGGTGCGCGGAAAAGTTTCGAGTCAATCGAGTCTGCCTAGGTGAGCAACTCAACAGTCAAGATTGAATTGCTTTGCTGACCAGACGAATAGCCGCAGATGCTGCTCACCTTTGCAACCCTTTTGGTGGGTTAGGCCTGACAGGAGGAATCATGGACGTAGGTGGATTGTCACAATGTCTGATTGGCATAGCTCAAGGTAAAGCAACCGACGACGTCCTCGATAAGTACGACGAGGTACGGCGGAAGATCTGGCATGAAGTGATCAACCCTGTTTCGAGCTCAAACTTCGTTCGTGTATCTTCTGATCCGGACGTTGTTGCAGATACCGATGAGTTGATCGTGATGTCGAAAAAAGCCTGGGAGGACCCCACAGTATTGGAACAGCAACATGCATTCGCATACGTCTTATGCCACGACTTCTCGCAATACTTCAATGTTCAACCGCCAAGCGAACAACCTGTAACAGGGGATCGGACGCCATCAAAAAGTCGTGTAGAGGCAATGCCGATGTTGTGAACAGAGAATGTAGATCCAGATGCAAATCAATCTCTCTTGGTTACTGATATGTAGCATGCATCACATAAGCTGAACCAGGACCACTATTCGTGCGACGGTCTGTTTCGTCGTCCAGAACCATGCACTATCAGGAGAAGCAAGGCTGTGGTTAAACACAGAAATCGTGGCAAGGAGAAAGAGGAGACGACAACTCGACGACAGAACGTTGGAGCGCCGCCAAGACGGCCAAATGCTGAGCCAACTTTGGTGCTAGCCACCACGAAGGACCAACAGCGTTGACCTCTTCTATGTCCATTTTCTCACTATACACATCTACCACCATTTGCAATCCTTCCCAAGGACTTGAAAGCCTGGTGTGGTAGCATTAAAGAGTCTGCCACTTTATCGCTTTTAGGAGAATAATAATAATAGGTGGGATTGAGGTCATCTTCTGCTGCCACTACCTACTCACTACCATTTTGGACATGTCGACCGTACGACCTCATTCCGGTGGTCCCCTCAAAGTCCTACCACATCTCACACGGTGGATTTTATCTATCTCTCTGACTTCGTGGTATACGTACGCGAATCAACAGTCGTGCCTATCATCATATCATTTCCATTTTTGATGCTGTCTTTCCAATCTGCTAAAGTTAGAGCACTCCTCCGGATTAACCATTCTATCTGAATCTCGCGCTGCATCGCCCCATAACTTCACCTTGACACACCAACTCGGCGTTGAATTCAGAGCCGTCAAGTGTTAGGTAGATGTCGAAGTAGACACGGTAGAACGTGCCTTGCGGTGTGTCCATTCTTTCGAAATCCTTTTCGAGGTTTTTTCTTGATAGGTCGGAAGTGAGTGTGACCACCTCCTTGATTCGAGGATCTTTAGTGTATTCAGGGCTACAGTAAGTCAGTGATCGATCAACAAACGAAAAGGAAGTCAACTTACCAAACGTCTTCGTCACAAGCATACAAGATATCCTCGTACATTAGCGTAGCGCCAGGAGCGACTTGTCGGAAGAACGACACCTTAACTGGCTCGCCAATCTTGACTCTCTCACCTTTCTGTACGAAGATCTGTCTTGTATACTTGCATCGATCCTTTCCGTCCAAGCTAGGAACTCTGTATGCCTCGGGGTGATATCCCTCCTTGAACGGCTGGAGAGTAGCCATGAGGTAGTGCCTTCTCGCGACACGTGATGTAACGACTCGTTCCGTGATACCAGCTGTAACAGCACCCTTTACGATAGCAGCGACTGAGTCCATAGGCCGCACAACCTTCGACTGAAATTGTGGTGGCACGTGTAGCTTGATCTGTTGAAACAAGTATTCCGATGCTCCAAAGCCACCCACAACCAGGACGTTTTGTAACGATCGGTTCTGCGCTTGAATAGCAATGATCTGGTTTCTAACCAGTTCGAGAATGCGATTGACCACCGGCTCAAAACACTGCAGAATTTCCTCGTTTGTAAAGGTCATGTACCCTTCTTCAATGCCAGCTTCAGGAAATTCGGCTTCAATACCAACATCTACAGCCCATTTCTGTCCGTTGTTACGGAAGTCGGCTTTTATTCTGTTTTCGAAATCCATGATACACTTAGCGTAAACACGACCAGCGGTCTTTGAACCGTCAGGAAGTTTCATCTTTCGAATTTTGGCTCGCAGAATATTGGAAAAGTTTCGATTGAGGGCCGTTGAGCCGCAGGAGTCACCAGAGCCGGCTGTGCATTCGGCGACGCTGAAGGGAGTTTCTTCTTCAACTTCGTAGGCGATCAAATCGACAGTACCACCACCACAATCAACAATCAACACTGCATCGTGGATCTTGAGGTTGAGTAGACCAGTTTTCGAGCAAAACATGGCGGCAGCTTCAGGCTCAGTGATCAGAGTGAGACGGTTGTCATTTTCGTCCCGAATAAATCCTGCCTGGATAGCGGCAGCTCTCGTAGCAGCCTTGCCAGCATCATTCCAAATGGCAGGCACGGTCAGAAAGTATCTAATATTTCGCTCTTCTCGATTGAACACTTCTCCAAGTGTTTTCTGTAATTGGAGTCTCATAGCTTGCCGTAGCTTGAAGAGGTAGTCAGCCGCGACATCGATTTCGGACTTGCCGGGAGGAAGGGGAGGCAGATTAATAGGATCGATGTATGTGTTGCCGGACATCATCAGCTGCAGCTTGAACCATTCGACTTTCTGAACGCCAGGCTTCGGGTAGCCAGTCGGGGCGAGGGCGTCTGCGATATCGGGACCCCATCCAACTACTTTTTGATACTGGTCGTAGTATAACACTGTTGGTATCTATATACATCAGCAAACGAGGTGCAGTCATAAGCCACACGAGCATACCTTTTGCTTTGTTTGGTTGCCAGCGCCAGGCCATTCTGTTATGATGTCCTCTTTCGCTTCTGTGTTCGTCGCAAAGGCAAATGCAACGCCTGAAAAGGTGGTTCCCTACTCTTGTTAGTCTACCATTCTAACTCGCGGGATTTGCATGTTGCTCACAAAATCAATGCCCACAATGAGTTGTGCCTTGCTTCGATTACCACCTTCAACTTCTGCAGGCCTCATATGCTGACCGTATTGTCCTCCCATCTGCTGTAGCTGAGGTTGTTGCATCTGACCGTAGCCAGCACCACCGTAACCTGGAGGCTGTTGGGTCATTGTTGGGTTTGCGCCTGCGTATCCTCGACTGGTGTCGATAGGCGGTGGGTGATGTGCAACTGATTGTTGACCAAGTGGAGGCATGGGCGACTGTGGTCGACCAGCTGCATTATTATACGAGTAACTGGGGGGGCGACCAACACCCTGCTGACTGTTCATGGGTGTGAGGCTGGTCTGGGAGGAACTCGCAAGAGGGGTACCAACAGCAGATGTGGAGCCGTTCGGTGTTTGAGCAGACGTGCCAGTTGTCGGAAGATTGGCGTTGCTCTTGCGTTTACTGCCAAATCCGAGACTCTTCAGTCGAGAGCTCATAGCATCGACAGATCGAGAACGAGTGAAGGAAGGACGTGCTGGTAGATAAGAGAGAAAGGTGTTTAGGCGACTAGCAGCGACGCATGTAAGATCATTTAGTGGAGAACTGGGCTGGTCAGGCTGAGCGCAGGCCAAACACGATCATCAGAGTGCACAGAACATCGGCAAGACAATGGGCCTGAGAAGCTAAAAAGTGCGTAAACACGAACGTGCTTTGAACTTGTAGCTGATCTGCACAGGTTGCGAACGAGAATGCTTGCTGCAGCTCGGATAAAAGATGCTGGTTCAGGCCTTCTGCTTTGTTTTTTAGTGGGTGGCTAGCCTATAAGATGCCTAGTGGAATCTGAGCCCAATGATAACGTGGCTTAGCCTGCCCACGATTTTCTCAATAAGGGCAAAGTATCAGTCTAGAAGGGTCGACTCAAGGTAAGGTAAGACAGGGTAGAAGGATCTGTCTCAGTGCAATCGTGCTCGCTTGCACAGGGTGGTCGTAGAACATCGAGGGAAAACACTCCCGTATAGCCAATGTATCTTGTAACACCTTTTCATGAGCACTGCAATCCAGGAACCCAAGAAGTACCTTTCTTTCGATGATAGAATAAAGTCATGCTCCCAGGCTGCTTTGAAGTTTGAACGTTTGATACCTAAACTTCCATAACACTTTTGTGTGCTCGTAATCAAATAATTGCTACAGGAGTTCGTAGCCAAGGTTACATATACATGCTCAAACTCTGAAAAAGGATATTTATTCCTCCGCCCTCTGACGAGCACGACACAAGATAGACGTTGACCTCAGTTGAACTGTTTTCTTTCCACTACGGATGTCCTTATTCCATCTCCACGGATTGGTCCACAAACTGAAAGATTACTGATCATGTCTTCGTCCTTGCCAGCGCATTCATGGTACTGTATTGTATACATAATCTCGTTCTCTGAAGCTTTTGGGTGGTTCTCCCCACCAGGGATCATCATCGTTGGGCTAATACACGAACTATCCTGGAACTAGACAAATACTGGTTTAGCTGCCTTGAACTTCAACACATTTGTTCAATGACCTTCCTCTGGGTTTATACCCATGTCAATCATGTTCTTTTCACAATAACGGTAGTATCAATTGTTATTTCTAGCCAGCAACCATAGAATCGGTAGTTCTTGGCTACTTCGTAGAGGTGAGCCAGCATGGAACTGTGCTTTAGCTCTGGGCAATTTACAGTTCACCGGTTGGTATGCTCATTTTGGGGCTCAGGGTGGAAGCCATGAGCCTGTAGACTCTGGTCTCCATCTACAAGGTCACATCGAATCCTGGCGTTGTCAACTCGAGACAACTTGTATACTGAAGGGGCGAAGCTGCGGTTCACGATTACCAGCGGTGCAATAGACTGGGTCCGTAGATCTACTGTACTGTAATGTGTCGTCCACCTTGTGGCTTAGATCGCTATCATTTGACTTTTGCTTAGCCGCAGTGGCAGATAACCTCACTAAATTCAGACATCAGTAGAACCATCCAAAAAACATCGTGGTAGGACTGTACAAGTATGATAATATAGAATACTTCATGGAGTCATCGCTAATTCTATCACAAATATGCTAAGGGTGGCTTTTGTCGTTCATCAATCTATATACCAAGTATCATAATTCATCCTTGACACCGACTGTTGTGCTGACAGTAGCCGTCACAGACTCACTGTCAACTGTGCTGCTGGCTTCATTTGCAACGGATGTCGACTTTGTCTTCTTTGTCTTTGGTTTGTTAGACGTCTTCGACTTCTTTGACTTGGGAAGCTGTTGCATTTTGATCTGCTTCATGATTGTGTCTGATACTACACCCGATAACTGCTTCCCCTTTGCTTCGAGCTCTGCCACCAACAATGCTGGATCGTCATATGGTGTTAGCTTTTCCTGCAGACCAAGTTTTTCATCGAACCAGGATTTTGCACTGTGGTAAATCTTTTCTATGCCTGCAAGGTCTTCCGTGGTATATTGGTAAGGTGGCGGTTGAGCGGGTTCAGTTTCTTGAGCTCCTACGTCAATAGTAGCAGTGTATGGTTCATCCTCAAGATTGTCTTCGTCTGCAGCAGGTAACACAACAGATGATGCACTCTGTGCAACAGATGCAGCAGCACCGCTTGCAGTTGAGGCAGCGTCTTTGGCAGCCTGTTCGATGTTGCCGCTGATCATTTCCATCATGCTGGAAGCGCTGGACAAAGCATTTCTGAAGGTTTCGATAGCTTGTTCTCGCTTGCTACTCTCTTCTTTTCGCTTGAGTACGGGTTCCACTAAAGTCTTAAGAGATTTGAGCTTGTCCTTGAAGTCCTGTAGCTTGGCATCACTACCTTCCCCATAGAGCCAGTCCGATACTGTTGACAGTTGATTTTTAAGCTCTTTGCGTGCTTTGTCAGTAGAGAACGAGATAAATGTCTCGTCCTCCAAGTAATCACGCGCTCTGTATGTGAACGCTTCCAGGACATTCAATGCTTCAGACCTCAGCATTGCATTCCGGTCAGACATGTCGAAAGCAGTTAATCGTTGCTTGATAACAGGTAATGCTTTGCGGGGTGGTGCGCCTCGACCAATGACATTAGTTTTGAGGGTTAGTGGTATTGTAACAGTAGAAGGCTTTGACTTCGTTGATGCAGTCGTACTCGAAGTCTTGTCAGTGGTCGCAGAAGGAGAGGAGACGATCGTCCCTGAGCTAGTCGGATCGTCGACCGGCAGAGGGGTTTGTGCAAGTATTTCTTCCTCGTCGAGGGCGTCTTCATCGTCTTTCAGACGTTGCTGCTCTCCTTTCTTAGACCCGAATCCAAACAGACCTTTGACGTTGTCCATAACACCACCATCTTTCACCTTTTGTGTCTCACAACTGACACTACCCGACACAATTTCTGGCAATCCATCAAGAGGATTCAACCGAACAATAAAGACCGTTGTAATGTTGCTGTTTGCGCAGCCATAGCTGTTTCGTAGTTCGGTAGCAGATTTCGTCAAATTTGTGGCTTCCACTGTGAGTATGCTTTGTGAGACTTGTTGGTCCAGAGACGTTTGAAGGAATTCTATTTGGAGATCATCCGTGCTCTTGATAGTTACTTGTTTTTCGGCGCCAACATGAGATGTCTCGAGGAAGATTTTTTGTTGTCGTTCCTTGCCGTCAGCCGACCACTTCATAGTATATGAGGAACCAGCAAGCTCAGATGTTCGGATGTCCTTTACTCGGAAGCTCGGACTGAGACCTGCCGCCCTGAAAGCAGCTCCAAACGCTGCTGCTTCATCAGCATTGATATTCGTCTTGACCTTGCTTGCACCTCCCCCAGATTTCTCGAGTTGTGATTGCACAAAGGGCGTCCGAGTCATTCCTCCATGTAAAATAACAGAAGTGATATCCTGCAAAGTCAAGCCTGCCATAGTCAATGCTGACATCAGCGGTGCTGGAACTCGCAAAGCGTATGACTCGGCCATTTGCTCGAAGTCGTTGCGACTCAAGGAATACTTGAAGCTGATATCCTCGTGAAACAGACCCTCGAAGCTTGCAGAAGCCTGCGAATTGGCGCTTAAGACCTGTCGGATTTTCTCGGCATCTTTCCACAATCGCGCCAGAGTCTTCCCATCTCGTCGCACACGGTCCTTGTCGGCACCAAAAGCCTTGGCTTTGACCGTCTCCAAGAATTTGTCAATCATATCCTGAACAATCAAATCATTCAACGCATCACCTCCGAGGAACCTGTCGTATCCAACGCCAAGGACCTGGACCTCCTGAACAGTAGAATTCTTCTTCCCTGGGCCTTTGACAATTTTGCCATGAAACTTCAATACAGTAGCAGTAGTGGATCCAGCACCCATGTCATACACTACATGATATTCCGGCTTCGCGTCCGATTTCTTAGCATCGAAGGCTCTTGTGGTTGCATAATTCAAACCAACAGCTTGCCCGTCACTGATGAGACCAAGCACTCGAAGCCCTGCCAGATCTGCTGCCAGTTGTACCGCTCTCTTCTCTTCCGCCGTATAGAATGCAGGGTAAGTAATCACAGTATCAGTAGCAAAATTGTTCTTGCCGACTAAGGCCTCAGCGTTAGCTTTGATGTTCTGGAGCTCCATCGCTAGCAATTCCTCGACCATGAAGGGATCGGACCTGCCGAGATTTTGACTCTTGAATCCTACCGATTGCCCTTTGTCCTCTCTTTCCACATCTTGTATCTGCAAGCCCGGATACCGTTCAGTGTACAATGTTGTGGCTTGGTTATCGGTTGTGACTCCAAGTAGTGATTTGAGGTTGGGATACACATCTGCCGGATATCTCGCAGACACAGCCAATGCGTCACCGCCGTACAGGCGTTCAGGATATGCATCTTTGTCGTTCACCTGAGCTCTTGATGGTTTAAAAGCAAGAACGGCTGCTTCCTTTCGTTTCGAGTCTTTCGTAAGAACAATTTCTATTGGGCTCCCAGGTCTTGCAACTGCTGCTTTGATGTACTCAGTACCAAGGTCAATACCAAGCGCGGCGGATGCAGCACTTGCACCTATCGAGAGTACGAGCAGGACAAGCAATGACAAGAAGGGCATTGTGAATAACTTCCTTCTTCCTGGAGGTGGCATGTTGTAGTTTGAATTAATTGTAGCTGCTCGGTTAAGGTGTGCACAGCAAGCGATGGTGTCACTTCACGTGAAGCATATACTGAACATGATAACAGTCTCCAAGCCAGCTGTTAACTTACTATGTTAGGAGTGGTGAACGACGTGCCAAAGGACACCTGTCCAACGGCAGTGGCTCTCAGCGCATTGCACATTTTGGGAGCGCAGTCAAGTGGACCAGGTGTACTCCTTGCGAATGCTTGGCAGGGGTATCTCGGATATCCCAAGTACTTCTACTTGTGGTTCATCAACTCTAACTACCCGCTCTCCCGGTCATGTCGACTGTGCGGAACAACGAAACGACATCAATCATGTCTGTCTATCAATTCTGGATGTGGTATTCATAAGGTCCCGCACGTGCAATGAGCATGGGCCGCTTGGGTACAGTATCCGGATGACTTTTGTGTGGACTTGTGATGCCATCATATCATGACGCAGGTAGGCACAACTGACGACAGACTTTCTATCATTTTTAATTGTATTTCAAAACCTCGTGAATTTGGGGAATGCAGTAAGAAGCGTCTTGATTCATCGTTGTACCACTCAAATTAGATACTAACAAGAAAAACATCGCCGGCAAAATGGTTGAACGCGTGCTTCAACTCAAATGTAGTTGCAATGAGTACCCATGGGGAAGAGTGGGCAAGGAGTCTCTAGCCGCTCAATTATGTTCGAAAATCCCCGGCACGGATTTCAAGATTGAAGATGGCAAAAATTATAGTGAGATGTGGATGGTGAGCGCATTGTCTGGACTAACACCTTGTTGAAGCCCTGCTCACACGCTGATTAGGGTACATATGATGAACTTCCATCAACCGTCCTCAAGACCGGCGAGGATCTCCAACAGGTCTTAAACGCCAACAAAGACCAGCTCATCGGTAAGACTGTACTCGACAAGTTTGGTGCCAATCTACCATTTCTGCCCAAGATTCTTTCGATCCAGAAAGCCTTGCCGTTACAAATTCATCCAGATATCGAATTGTCGAAAAAACTCCACAAGCAAGATCCGGAAAAGTATAGTGATACAAATCACAAGCCTGAAATTGCAATCGCATTATCCGACTTCGAGGCATTCTGCGGCTTCAAACCCAAAGCCGACATTCAACACTTACTGAAACTCGAATGCCTCCAGCAATTTGACCCACAATCTGGAAAATGGACAAACGACACAACACGAGAAGTGTGCAAAGCCTTGCTTACAGCCGATGACAAGACAGTTGCCTCAACACTAGAAGCACTAAAGAAAGTCTCGAAATCTGACCTCGGCAACCAAGCCTACATACACGATCTTATCCCTCAGCTCATCGATCAGTATGGCAGTAGCGATAATGGCAATCTAGTCGCTCTACTGATGATGAACTTCTTGACCTTCCAAGCAGGTGAGGCAATCTGGATTCCTGCGGATGGCATCCATGCATACCTTCGTGGCGACATTGTCGAATGCATGGCCAGATCCAACAACGTCATCAATGTAGGCTTCTGTCCGAAGGCCGACCGCGATTCCGTAGATTTGTTCGTCAATGCGCTCACCTTTCAGCAACACGATGCTAAGAAGCCACTCCTGCCGAAACACAAGTGTGAACACACCTCGACTGGCAAGTCGCACATGTTCCATCCACCTATGGACGAATTCAGCATGATCGTCACAGAATTGAAGTCAGGCGAGACGGACTCGTTGAAAGCGGTCAAGGGACCAGGTATTGCGTTCACCACTAGCGGGAAAGGCACCATGAAAGCAGATGGAAAGTCGTATGACGCGGGTCCTGGCGCGATCTTCTTCATTGGACAGGGTGTTGAGGTATCATATGAGTCGTCCTCGGATGACTTCAAGGTATTCAGAGCTTACGCCGAGTAGCGATCGAGATACAAGGACGTAAAACAATCTAGTCATATCCAGTCCTATCAGGCACGGAGAATCAAAACCATGCAACATGGTGGTTGTTTGGACCGTCGATTTATACATAGACTCACTAACCATTATGGTAGTCGTGTGAGTTCTTCAATCAACACAGTTAGCAATTGTGCTCTATATCTCAATATATCAAGCACTCTCAAGTCCACTAGTATCTTCATATTCCATGTTCTCGTGTTCTCCGTCCCTCTCTCTCCATACACTCCATCACTACCAAGCCCACGAATATCTGCCACAACACTTCAAACACGAGGAAATTTAACCAAACCCACATCTTGATGTACTCAGAAGAAGCCATTTCAAGATTGCAGCTCATACTTTGGGAGTGGTTTTGTGCTAGTTTGTTGTATTCATCATCTGTTATGGCGATTTGGTCGTCTCACCACTAGGCGCTCTGGAGTTGGCGCAAGCTGATAGAGCGAGGTGTAAGGATTCATTACATGTCTAGACTGATTGAGATCAAGCAATATTGCATCCGCTGCCTTGCAAGACCAAGTCGATACAGGCAGCGCATGTGAACTTTTGTTCCAGCAGGGGCTCTTCCAGTGAAGCTCAGGCCTATCGCATATCTGTGAGAGCACGCAATCCGATCACTAGAGATGTTTGCATCTAATATCTATAGCATGTTGTAAATTGCAGACTAGGTACTATCCTCTTGAGACTTGCTTTGATTCTCAGCATGTTTACGCAAGCTGCGGGACAGGATATGAAGAGGTTCCGAGTCGCTGAGTGACCGGATGATGAGTAAACAATCGTATGACCTCTAACCCATGCCAATCCAGACAAGGCAAAGGTAAAGACTTGGATAGCATGCAAAGAGCAGAAGAAAGTGGCTGTACGTAAGCTTCACCTGTCGCGTGGGAGACCAATGCATGTTGAGCGGCTAGGACCATCGCGAGAGCTTACAGGGGTACCCCTTGCTTTAGTACGGGGCATAGTGTGGTTCAGTGGCTTTCAACGGGAGCTGGTCAGCTATTTTTAATGTTGTTCAACATATTCAGGCTATGGCCGCGCATTCGATCGTCGCGATGCAAGCTGCTTGCTGAGTTGGATGGACAGACATGATGGCTAACAGATGGTCGATGCAGCATCCAGCGATCACGGTCTCGAGAAGGACTCCATGGCAATTTGGGAAAGCACCAAGCACGTGACTAAACGTTTCAGTTCTCGGCGAGTGCGTGTCCACTCCCAAAGCCGGTTGCACTCGGTTACGAATCTTCAATTTCTGCGGTTCCAGACACGAAACAGCTGTCAGCGTCGTGATCGTCGTCGCAATCGCATTCAGTACCAAATCTCAAGTCGCTGCGGTTGATGTTCCAGCGGCGAATGTCCCGTAGCCTTCACGACGAAGATTGCGCGACTAGTAACACCATCCGTTCGGCTGGCGTGAAACACCAGATAGGAGGCTGAACTCAATGCGTTAACGTCACTTGGCAAACGTGGTTGTGAGAGTCCCAAGCGGGATGCGAGTCACACGAACGATCAGTAATGCTTAACATTGTCTCGAGGTTCAGCCTGATGCAGTAATTATAAAAGCATTACTGACATCTTGCTGTCCTTGGCTACTGGTGTCTCGTAGCCTGGGCCGCAAAAGTGCGGCATGACATTCAATGGCTACGAATAGAGACATGTTCGATGAACTGCTCGACTGAAGGTTGTGTTCGGCGGTGACAGGTGGTTCAGGGATCCCAGTCGCTGGTACCATAATCAACGACTCTCCGCTTGGTGATTGGTGTGGGCCCAGGGTAAGTGGGGCATGCAATCTCCCGGGCGGCCTTCCAGAGTCTAAAACAACATCTCCATGCCCCCCTATTCGATCGTTGCCGAAAAGTTGGTTGTGGCCTCACTACCTATCAGGAGCGTCCATAATGACTCCATCGGTAGATCAATGGCGGGTTTTACGAACGTGTCGACAAGAATACTTGCCTTGTCCCACCCAATCTTTAGAAAATGGCTGTAAGGATCCCTGGCCAGACGCTGGATCTGTCTACCACGGAGCATGCTCCGCCACCAATCTCTTCCTAATCTCCTAGGCGCGGTTGACACGTCCAACGGGCGTGGGCTAAGCCAGCGTTGCCAGCAACAGAAGCATTTGTGGCTCCCGACTTGGTATCTGTTGATGTTCCACTAGCAGTGGATGACTCCCACCCACCAGCGTGCAACGCTGCCTTGTATATAATGTTTCTCACCACGTATCTTGTACCTTCTTCTCTCATCCATCACAAAACACAATAACCACACTCGCTTACTTTGCAACCTTAGCTTCCGACCCCAGTCATTCGTTCACCGAAAACAAACAACACTTAATATCACAATCAAAATGAAGGCCTCAATCATCGCTCTTACCGCCATTGCCGGCATTGTCGCCGCTGTTCCAGCTGTCTCCGTCGACGCTGACAGCACCTGGGCTCAGTGGAGCGCATCTTCCACCACTGCTTCCACCACCACCACCAAGGCTACTACCACTACTACCAAGCCCGTGTCTGCCACCACTTCTGCTTCCGGAACCTGGGAGGCATGGACTAGCAGCTCCAGTGCTACCACCTCCTCGAAGTCAACCACCAACAGCGTCAGCGCCAGCACCAGCTCCGGAACATGGGGTGCGTGGACTTCCAGCTCAACTACTTCCTCCGCTGTCAAGTCGAGCTCCTCTTCCACTGCTTCCACCACCAAGCCAGTGACTGCCACCACCTCTGCTTCTACATGGGGCGCATGGTCCTCTGGTTCGTCCAGCTCTGCCAGCTCTTCCAGCGCCTCCAAGAGCAGCAGCAGTGCTTCTGGTAGCTCCTCCAAGAGCACCAGCGCCAGCGCCACTTCCAGCACCCCAGTTGCCGCTTCCTCCACCTGGGCCAACTGGTCCTCCTCTAGCTCAGCTGCTGCTGTCACCACCCCCGTTGGTACCAGCCAGGCTGCCTCCTCCACCTCATCTGCCGCATCTTCCTCCACTAGCAGCCCAGTGAAGCCATACGTTGGTGCTGGTGCCAAGGACGTCGTCTCCTTCGGTGCTGCCGGTCTCGCTGCCCTTGCCTTCATGTTGTAAATGTCTGCAGCACATTTACAATTCATGGATTGGCATTGGTATTGAGCATGCAGCCAAGCTTCTACTTATTCTGTCCACGATTGTCGGCATGATCAGCAAAAAGGGGAAGAACGTCATACAGTCACGGCTTCCGGGGTAGTATAGACGGCGACTGATCATGTTTTGTACCAAGGATCGAGATGGAAGAGGAAGAGGTGGGAGTGACAAGATGAACAACCTTCAGTTCGATACACTGTCCGGAGATAGTTCTCATACTTCGATGGACATATTGTGAGAAATTTTAATCTTCATTGCATACAACTATCTTAAGCTACCAAAAAAATGAACAAATACTCGAAATATATCCTCGTTTCTTCTATTCCTGCGTTTTGATTCTCACTTACTCCTCCACCTCCCATATATATTTAACACGGCCTTCGATCTCTGCTTGCGAGCTCATGTAAATGTTCTCTGAAGCGCATGCTGATAGCCATTCACGACCATCATGATTGTGACAGCAAAACATGCCTACTCCCATCTGCGGTGTATTCGACCTGCTTACCTCGACACCGACCATTTCAAACTCTGTCGGTCACAAATCCATTGGATTCCAATATATTCGTATACACTGCAGACAGAGCGAGTAACTGGCGCATCTAATGTACTCTTTTTTGCACACGAGGTGCTCCTAGACCACGACCTTCTGCCTGAGAATCACAGTCGATGTGGTTGCAGTTTTGTGACGATCACGTTATCGATTACACTGAACGCGAACACGTGCTCAATAGACTGACTCGCCATTCTGCTTAACTTAGATACAGTACGTGAAGAAGCATTCGACATAGTGCCTGACAGCACTGAGGTTTCCGGTATGTACCTACATGTAATATGCAGTTGTTTGGCTGTGAGCGTACCTGCCGTCGGCCACTACTTAAGCGAGATCCACCCACCCACCTCTCGAGAGTTTCGCGATCGCGTCTTGTATACTTATTATTATCCGTCTTCCCCATCACTTCCTACTAGTGTCAGGTGAGTACTTGGTCAATATTGACAGATGACGGCGATCATAACAGAACGTTCTCTCATTGAGGAATAACGACAGAACGTGGTCTTGGCAAATGCTTATCCATGCCTAACAATATGAAGTGCATGTGGAGAATGCTCGCCAAGTCGTGGATCTCACCTAGTGGTTATACCATACCGTACAAACAACCACGACCGTTCAACTCTAGGTACCTATGGTGACACTGTTCTCAGGGTTCAATAATGTCGATACTTTTAGCCGCCGACCTGGATGTCCAGACTGAACATCTTCTCAATGGCACGCACTACGTGCTCGATGACCAAGTAAAAGCTGGATTAACAAGAGCGATATGGGAGGCCTGAAGACAGGTACAGGACAATATGGACAATATCCTGCTCGGCAATATTGATTGCCACTCTTGTTAAATCAGAGTGCAACGTTGCCACGATTCTTGTGCGATCGTCTACTAACCTCCAAGTTTCCGGTCAAATCACATTCGGTATAGATGCTGCAAAAGAACAACACATGCAAGAGGTGACCGGGCTAGTTGGCCAATACCTTCTTCATGCAATGAACAAGCTTTCTTTCTCGCCCCCATAGCTGGCCGAGGTCTTTGGTCGCCACGGTAGATCCAAGGATATCTCAACAGTACCTCCCACACTATCTGCAACAATGCATTGTTTTCACGGGATGCAAGATCTCGTTCCCTTGAACTGCAAGTTCCTTCTTGTTATCTTTCACGACTTTCCCTGGAGTATTACGACGTTTCCAGAAGTGGACATCAGTTTCGACGTCCGGCCTCGGCGATATCCCACTCAGCATGAGGGCAATATGGCGGAGTCTGATCGCTATACACACCTACCTTAGATGGGTGACCGCGCAGTCTTCAACGCAGGCTATGCCTGCCTCTGCGACACAAGCCTTTGACCCGGACAGTGTCACTAACGCCACGAAAGGTGGGCCTTGTACAAGTTCTTCATCCGAGTATTAAAAACTTACACAACCTCAATCAGTGATCTGGTGTTCGCAACAAGTAAACACCTGCGCAGCATTGTGTTATATATCAGCCGCGAGGAATGCCTGCAGTGCTGTAAGCTCCAATCTTGTCGAGTCGGCGCGATAGAAGCTGACACACATAGCTTGGATTGATCTACACTTGCATATGCTCCAATGGTACTACTCCTGATGTCACAGCTTTTATGCAAACACTCCCCTACTTCATGTGTCAGGATACATACAGTCAATGCATGGCAGCCAATTCAAACGATACGCGAGCTCAAGCACAATGCCAAGTGAATGAGAAATGTGGAACCAGGAATGCCACACTCGAACTCCAGGCATACCAGGCTAGTATCAGTTCTACCCCATCATCAAACTCTACGTTGGTATCCTCGGCTTCAGCTTCAGCTTCAGGGCCAGCAGCATCAGCAAGCTCGTCAAGTCTTTCAGCCAGCGCCGCCGCAGGCATTGCGGTAGGTGTAACCATCGTTGTGATAGCACTTCTCGCTATAGGTCTCTGGCTATTACACAAGAAGCGCAAAGCAGCAAAGAACAAGGCTGCAGGTCCATCATATCCCGAAGAGGCCGAACTACTAGGTGCTCCTGGAACCAAGAGTACACAGTCTACAAGAACCCCAACTCCGCCTGGAAACAATCCCGAAATGATTATGAGCACCAATCGAGTTGAGATGGGCCAAGCTAGTGCCTACGGATCAACAAAGAGGAAACCACTAGCAAACAGCGCCTCTTATCAGAATGAGATGATCACTCACTCAAATCGACATGAAGTTGAGGATCTTGGTACACTGGAAACATTAAACAAGCCCTGGTCGATGGATGGACGGGCCGAACTGGCTGATCATGATGGTAAAGCATGATTGGATATGCGTAGTAACTCAGTAAGTCACGATCATGGTGCAGGATTGTACATAGTCATCTGGAATAAATGCTCTCGAGTTACAGCGTTCTTTATATCATTCTACTAAACTTCACAAACGGCTCGATAGCATTATATCGGCATATCTGTCAAGATGTTCTGCCAACAGCTATATACCCTCTCACCGCGCCCAACGACTTTCCCAGATTCTGCAGACACCAAACGATTCCACATTTAGCTAATCCGGAAACTCAACCCGTGTGTCTGCCATACACAACAAACCTAGCCCTAGACCGAAGAAAAGCCAAACTAAGAGTTTAACATACGCAACACTATACTACCGACACTACACAGACTCACCATCACACTAACCAACCACTCCGAACGATCCACACCCAGCCCTACCAAGCCATCACCCTGCCGAGGACTGTCCAAACACCACAAACACAGCCCCCTTTCACAAACTGGCACTGTCTCGATCCTAATCATATCATCCCGGCAACTAGCTTGCCACCACATTACAGGCACCTGTTTTACAAACACAACGACATGGTCTTATGCATTCGACCATAGGAGGTATGTACTTTAGAGAAATAAAGGTTCCGGTTCGCTAACTTGCTAGTGCACTCAAGCTACGTGCCGACTAGCTAGTAGTTGGGCGAGTGGGTGGCTAGCAGCGGATCACGGCTGTTGAATGTTTCTGCCTCTTCGTTTTTTTTTACTTTTTTGTTTTGTTCGAGGGGACGACGTCAGCGGTGGAACACAACCAGAGTAGGTGCATGTACAGTGACGAGGATATACTAAGTAAAGCAATGTAGACACTTCGATGCTGTTGCGTTACGTTGTGGTCTCAGTAAGATGGGGATGAGACCAGACAAATTGAACTACTGCACTAAGCCACCCCTGAGGAACAGAGGTGTTACATGTCCATGGGATGACTACGACCGAAGACCAAGAAACAATACCAGTCTGTATATATACATGTTCTACTCACTATTCGTGTCTTCCATCTCTGATCTACAGAGAAACACCCTAGCCACCCAACTCCTTTCTCTTTACCTACCTAACAAACTACTAGCGTTCGGTCTCCATAGTCCACCAAGTCTATCTTTAAAGCTCAAGACGAGGCTCTAGATAATAGATCGACGAGAGGAGATGGAACTTACCGCAGACGGCAGCGTGAGAAGATAGTTATATTCTTGCTGTAGGGTGCTTAGGAACTGATGATATATCATCCATCTAAGGTATGTAGCTATGTAGGATTAAATGCGTTATATGTACGGCACTTTTACTCAGTACCTTCGGGAACGAAGCATGTATATATCTAACGTAGGGATCGAGGATAGTGGTGGGAGTTAGGCAGATCTGTATGGATTTGGAATGAATGAACGAATTATCCACAGGATCGTGAGTAGTCGTAGCTAAATAGTCGTACTTCTTGGGAAGTGTGTACATGACTTAAGGTAGTGTATCTACTGTAAGGATACCTTAGTCATTACATGTACTATTCTACTAGTGTATAAAGCATATGTCACAACTTGTATCGGCGGCACTGATGACACACACTCACATGTACTTACTTATGAGGCGATGGCTGTGCTTCTGGCTCTGCTCTATGACCTTGATGGACCGTGTACCTAGGTATGTAGGATGCACGAAGTTATTTTGGAATTTATCGGACCATCATTATTGTTCATTAATTGTTGAGCCTTCTTCGGGCTGGACTTTCGTTGCTCCAGTTCAAGGTCGGGTGATTGTCTCGACCACTACACCACTGATCCATCGGTAGCTGGCTTCGCGTCAACGAACGACAAAAGCGTTGCAGGGCATGCAAGCGAGGTTTAAATTCTTCGTAAGAGAGTCAAATTCAACCGGGCTGGCCAAAACGGGAAATTGTTTGCGATGAGACGGTTGTGAGAGTTTGAGGATGGATTGTGTCCAATCGATCCGATAAGGCATATATTGAGACATGTGGACGGTAATATGGAAGTGCGCACTGTCAGGAAGCTGTTTATTTGAGGTGATATCGTTGTGACATGGACAGATAGGACATTCGTGAGGGATATCAGAATAACATGTGATCTAGACTCGAACGTTAAAGCTCTTCACATGTATGACACATGCTTGTCGCTTGATGAGCCTTGTTACCATCTTCCTAACCGCACCTGGAACGTTCCGGGCATCCGTGACTGGCTGAGGAAATGTTCGAGATGTTGCACGAAAGTATACTGTAGCCGTTGGATAATTGCCAAAAGAGATCGGGATGGTAGTGGAAAAGAGGAGTGTAGGTCGTGGGAATTGGTGAACGGAAGAAGTCTGCATTACTCGAAAAGGTGTAATATCCGGATGTTGCGCAGAATAAAATGCAAAAGTACCTGTACAATATGTTGGTGACTCACCTTGTCCATCCTCACTGGCGTCCCAAGTCACATCAGATAGTGGGATTTGTTCGTCAACAGATTCTGACAGGAGGACCGAACATGCCACATGCTCAGAAGACATATACGAATTTGTTGAGCGATTCTGCCAAGTAGCTCTGGCTTGCGGATAAGCCATAGTTGGAACAAGATTGCTTGAGCATTAAGCATGTGAGATTCAGACCTTCTCAAACATGTGGTCGTTTAATATCTGAGTGGACGATATTGTGGTAGCCTGGTACATCGCAATCGCAACGGCAATCAACATATGATAAGCAAGGATGAATGACGACTAAGACCTGGTACATGCTTCGTTAAAAGAGTTGAGCCTGGTCCACGTGTTCATTGCCTGATATGCTGAAACGTGTCATGTTGAGCATTGAGCCTCATGAGGCGAGTTACCGTCGTCATTGGTTACCCGCCTCATAATCTGAATCAGCTCAGCTGGAAAGATACTCGGTACTTGTGTACGTGTTGCGTGATCGTCTCGTGCAGCAAGGATTGCTTGCATATGAAAGTCGAGATAGGATCGAAAGTCATGGAAGCGCCGTGCTATTTGAGTGGTCTGTTCAAGAGATTGATTGAGGCCTGACTGAAGGCTGCAGGGTTCGGGAGTTGAATACAGTTGTTCAACAGTCAAATTTTCGTGGCGGTTGTCGTACCTCGCATTAAAGTGGATCAACAAGGGCGTTTCGGATCTGCCATTCCCCTGCTCGAGCCCCAGATTTTTGAGCCTTAGCTAGCTCAATGACGATCTCCTCACCGATTAATTCTGTTCAACACCTCCAAGCATAGGTCGAAGACATAGGGCGAAAGAGAAATATCTATCGAAGCTTCTGTTAGAACATAGCATTGTTCGTCTGATCTTGCCAACGTTTTATAAATAAAGCTGTAGTGGTAATGGCAAGGAGTACCTGGAGGTACTTCACCGAGCAAAGGAAGGAGTTCTTGGCGGGCTCGCGTCATCTTGGTCATCATGTCGAAGTGTCCACTTTGTCCCTGACGGTGAAGTAGTATAGTGGAGAGCCGAGGCTGAATCTGCCAATCATATTTGATGACATGCACTAACATACGCTAGAACAATCGAAGCCTCGACCTTTCCCCCAACGCCGCCAAAATGTTGGGAAGATGAAGCAGGCGCGACCTTTGCGCTTTTTCTGTGTTTGCAAACCGAATCGGAAGTTGACTCGGTTCGCCTCCGTTTGTTTGCGTGAGAAAAGATGCATTTCGACTCCCCGGCGTGCCCCTGCTCATCCCAATTGGTTAACGTACTCCCTTTTCATTCCAGTTCTTGCCGTATCACTCCATTTCGTGCTCAGTTGCCCGACTTCCATTCCGCCTTTCACCAATCCAGACCTCTAGAGTGTCCAGATGCTGGATACGAAGTACGAGTTCCGCTGAGCTTTTTACTGTTGAATATTGCTTAAGCTTGCCCTTCATATATCCAACACACATCAACTCTTCCTTCACTCTCTCTTCCTTCACACCTCCAATCTTCATACACCCTTTCGAACATCTTTGTGGTCTTCACTTGACAGAACAAAGATGCCATCATCTCAGCCTGTGGGCGGTCACTTGGCCGTCCTTCCAGAATTCATGGACTCTCAACCGTCACCTATGGCGAAGACCTCAGAACCAAACCGAAACACCAAATACGACCCCAAGAAAGTGCACATCACAGAACTACCAATCACAAAGTCAAACTGGTACAAGCACGTGAACTGGCTTAACGTTATCTTCATCATTGGTGTTCCTCTTTATGGATGCGTACAAGCAGCTTGGACGCCTCTACGACTATACACTGCCTTGTGGGCTGTTGCATACTATTTCGCTACCGGTCTAGGTATCACCGCAGGATATCACAGATTATGGGCACACACTTCATACTCAGCTACTCTTCCTCTTCGAATGTTTCTCGCTTTTGTTGGTGGTGGCGCAGTTGAAGGATCAATCAGATGGTGGGCACGAGACCACCGAGCACATCACAGATACACCGACACTGATAAGGATCCATACTCCGTTCGAAAAGGCTTGCTCTACTCTCACCTCGGATGGATGGTCATGAAGCAGAACCCAAAGAGAATTGGTCGAACAGATATCTCCGACCTCAACGAAGACCCTGTTGTTGTCTGGCAGCACAAGCATTACCTCAAGACTGTCATTTTCGCTGGCTTGGTCTTCCCTACCTTGGTTGCTGGTCTTGGCTGGGGTGATTACTTTGGTGGATTTGTCTATGCTGGTATTCTCCGAATCTTCTTCGTCCAACAAGCCACCTTCTGCGTCAACTCATTGGCCCACTGGCTAGGTGATCAACCATTTGATGACCGAAACTCTCCAAGAGATCACGTCATTACTGCTCTTGTCACCCTCGGTGAAGGATACCACAACTTCCACCACGAATTCCCATCCGATTACCGAAATGCCATTGAATGGTGGCAATACGACCCAACAAAATGGTCCATCTGGACCTGGAAGAAGCTCGGTCTTGCCTATGACCTCAAGCAGTTCCGATCCAACGAAATTGAGAAGGGTCGTGTACAGCAACAACAGAAGAAGATTGATCAGAAGCGCGCTGTCCTCGATTGGGGTGTTCCTCTCGATCAACTCCCAGTCATGGAGTGGGAAGAGTATGTCGAGCAAGCCAAGAACGGTCGAGGTCTTATCGCCGTCGCTGGTGTCGTTCACGATATAACCGACTTTATCAAGGACCACCCAGGTGGCAAGGCAATGATCAAGTCTGGTATCGGCAAGGATGCTACTGCTATGTTCAATGGTGGTGTCTACTTCCACAGCAACGCCGCTCACAACTTGCTCTCAACAATGAGAGTTGGTGTTATCCGTGGTGGTTGTGAGGTCGAGATCTGGAAGAAGGCTCAACAAGAAGCCAAGGGCGATGTCTACCATGATGCTTCCGGCCAGAAGATTGTGCGTGCTGGACTGCAACCTACCAAGGTCATGCAGAACATCTCCAGTGCAGGGGCTGCTTAATTGTACACGATTCAGCGATGATTTCAGTTAACGATACCATATAGATGAAGATGGCGTTTCCAGGTGATTCTCAGCGATGACATGAATATGGGTGGTACGAGAGATAAATCCTCGGCCTAATTACTTCTAGCGTTCACTTTTCGACGTTTATATCTAGCTGCCATAGAACAGCGTGCTGCGAAGCACTTAACCAACAATGACTAAAGACATGAAAACAATACTTGTTGCTCAAATTAGCTTCCTCGCTTCTCTACCTTAGTCTTCTCGTTTTATTGGATTAGCACATAAACACCAGCTTCAGTCTCTAATACTGTACTGTTCACTTCTACCATTACTGTAGTGTCTCTTACTAATAATCCCTCTACGACAAGACACAGCAATACATCACCAACAGGTCATAATTCCATTCTCAAATCGCATCAACAACACGAGAACCAGATACCGTTCTCCTACCCATAGCACCCACAAGTAAGCTAAGCTATCTATGTTACAGGGCTGGCTGGCCCGACTGTTGGACTTCCCAAAGCTTGGGTTGTTAGACCAGGGTGTAGGTTTTAGAGTAGGTACAGGATTGCGAGACAGAGGCTTGAAGTGAGCACCAAGAGGTAAGGTTAGTTGTGCTGGTAGATGGGTAACTTAGTTCCTTGCTGGGTCGGTCGGTATGAGCGATGATCATGGTGCGTGGTTTCCAAGAACGAGATCATCGTATTACATTGGGTACGCATAGGGAGTGTTGCCACTTGTTATTGGGCGAATAGTCTCGGGCTCGAAAACGGCGTGATATATCTATCCATACAGTGGTGGTCCCCCGATGACCAGAGTGCATTCTGTGTTGCTGCTCGAGAGGTTAGAAGGAAGGGAAGAACTCAGGACTCAAGACCTCATTCAGGGCACTTTGTGATAAAAGTATGCCTTCGTCCAGCATCTTCATTCGTTTATGGAACGACAATCGATCTAGCCTACCACCTTGTGCGCCTGACGCCATGCCATACCAGACACGAAGGTTTAGAAATCGTCTATTCGCCTTCCAACCTTGCAACAACCGTGCTCATCTCTTCATCGCCGTATATTCGGAATCCTTTCTCTTTCGTCACGCTTGCTAATTGCACGTTTTTGGAATCGAGTTTCTCCTCCATGACTTGTTTTAGCGTCTTCAGCACTAGAGTCTCTGCTTCCTCGAGGGTAAGTGATCGGTGGTACTCGGATTGTAATTCGGCTTGGGCACCTTCGCTGCCTGATCCGATGGCTTTGGCGTCATATCTGTAGAATGTGCCTGATGGTTCGGCGTGGTATCTATTGATTTGAGATCAGTATTTCCCAACACCAACTCAAGAAATAGCCTGCTTACAGTTGTGGTCCCTGATCATCATCCCACCCTGCCACCAGCAACGCCACACCGAAAGGCCTCGACATGACCGATTCTTCACCCTGCGCACCCTCACCAAATCTCAACGCTAAATCGCATATTGATTGTGTACAGCTTTCAACTCCCAGCTTCTCATTGTAGTGAAATGCGTGGTTCTGTGTCTCGACTCGTGCGTGTTCGATCATACTTCGTGCATCTGCCTGTAGCCCGGACATGGCGCAACCGATGTGTCTGTCTATCTCGACGATCTTTTCTATGCTGGAGGAGACTAGGAGGGAGGATGTTACTCGTTTCTCGACGCCGAGGAGGACGCCGTGGGAGGTCGCTACGCCGATGGCTGTGGATCCGAGTTTGATGGCTTCGAGGGAGTATTCGACTTGGAAGAGACGGCCTTCGGGTGAGAAGGTACTGTAATTGTATCAGTTTTTGTAGAGTCCTTGTGAATAGGCTGAACGAACTTGATCCCTCGATCTATTTTATTGTTAGTATATACAGTTCCAAGTGGTGGATGCGCGGCATACCATATTCTGATCTGGCAATGAACATTTTGGATGCTGGTCAGGATGTAGGAACTGCAACAAGTGTATGGTAGATGCGTAGATGCTGTGGCTTTGAGAGGATATAAACGGGATGAGGCTCTTGTGTTTTACTATTGTTCACAACTTCCAGGCAAGCTTGGAGACGACGCAACTCCGGCATCAAGTTCGACGCGTGAGCCTTGGCGGAAGTTAAGTACGAACTTAGGTCGCGTTCAGTTCAGCCTTGTCACGCCGCTTTTACCAACACTTAGTATTCCTCTTGAGCCACATTCTTAAGAGTCCCTTCTTATTGATGACTTCGATCCTCTCGCATCAGAATGTCCACTAGCATTTTCTCAAGGCCTATAAAACGACGGCGCTGTTTCTAGGAGGAACAATTTCCTCAACGGATCCCGGACTGCTCAAAGACGATGCTCGCCGAGGCACTTGCGACAGAACCAGACTGCAACTTCCTCACCCTCAAAGGCGCTGAGTTAATCGCCATGTGTGTCAGCGAGGACGAACGAGCGATGCGGGAAGTCTTTCGTTTTGTAGCTTCAGGCTACAATTCACCAAGGTAGGTTTCAATAGAGGTACTCTATCCGAAACATGTGATTTTCTTAGTACCAACTACAACTATCTTATATTGACATCACGGCAAAATTAATCGTGAGGGGGCGTGAAGCTCTAATTCAAACATGGTAACTACAAACATGATGTGACTTTTAAGTCTGGAGAGCTTTCTGTAGTCGCCCCCCCTGCCCCACCCCCTATCATCACTTACATGATCGAGAAATGCTTGGGGAGCACTTCCGTTAAGCTCACAACTTTGCCTGTCTAGCAAAGATTTCCACTCTTGATAACAGTAATTCCCCAGCCATTATTAACTGGCCCCTGTGACTGAAGCCCAAGGATAAGCGCCTGTGAATTGCCCCTCGACAATACATCCTTGAGGCGGCTGTGCGGGTAGCTGGTTTCTCCATCCCCAACTGTCTGTCGGTCCGGTAGTTGAGTAAGAACCATTCACAGTCGTCAACCCGGTCACAACGTCGACCCCTCTGACTGTTCTTTCAATAATCCTGTACACTGTCTCCGGTGCATATGCACTGAGCGTGTGTCCAGCATCCATGACTCGTGAAAACGAAAATTGTCCATGCTGCTTCACTAATGCTTTCAAACCGCCCTCTTCAATTGGCGTTGTGACACCCTGCATCTCCTCGTATCCAGAACCCGCGAAGCCAGCTTGGCCTGTCCAGTTCGCCGCAAGGGCTGTAGCTTCACCACCAGTCCAAGGACAACGGTAGTCTCGGTCGCCGAACATGAATGCTATCTTGACGTTGTTCGCAAGAAGAAACTCGATGTTTGGAAGACCGTTCTGGCGAACCGCGTCACCGGAAGTCGCGTTGGCTGGGAAGAGGCCAGAATAGGGTGAGGGAAGACCGAAGTTTTCGGACACGACATTCGAATCATAGGTGAAGTTTAGCGGGACACCGAGAGCTTGCTGCGTGGTTGCATTGTTGAGATACCACATGACAGGTAGGTAGAAATCGCATTGAGACAGGGCGCTTTGAGCCACGTCGAATGCACTTTGCTGTTCCGTTCATTAGTCACAAAAATATCGAACGTCCGATCTTTGTTGCTCACCTGATTGATGTCGGGGAACCCTTCGATTATGTATTGCGTGCAGAAATCAAAGGCTTCCATACACAACTCATTCACAGTGGCGTTGGTGCTAGAGAATGCTGGATCACCTTCCTGACCGACAGTACGACATTCTTCGATGAGGTCGCGACAGCCGCCAGGTATGGTGTAGTTGTTTAATGCAGACTCATACTCGGCTTCCGAGGCGAATTTCACGTCATAGGTATTGTTGTAAGCGAAGTCGGGGTAGCCGAGCATAGCCGACTGAAGGTCGACACAGCCGTTGGTAATCCCGACGGCATCGATGGCGAGGTTTTTGTGAGCAAGCGGGTGATCCGATGATAGGTTTTGAAGACCCTTGGTCATCTGAACTGCGGTCTCGGGCACCCAGTACCCTCCCCAACTGTTGCCAATGATTTCGATTTGAGTTGATTCTGTGTTATAGCCTGGGAAAGAGGACAACCAATGTTCAGCAAAGTGCCACAGTGTCTTAGCAGCCTGTACGGTAGTCTTCGCCGTTTGATTGAATAATTGGTTGGAATATGTGCCATAACCGTAAGAGACATTGACCGGAGGCGGCGAGGATGGGTCGAAGTCAATAGGAGTGATCAAGCCATCACCTGTGAGGAGGTCGAAGGTGGCATTGACGAGCTCATTGTATGAGAATCCTGTCTGAACAGGTTGATCGATGTAAAGCATATTGATATGGTTGTTGAATGACCAGGGATTGTCAATAGTATCTGTGCCTGCGATGTTCACATAACATGGTCCATTCTCGCTTGAAAGAGCAGCATATGTTGAGCTCTCTCCAGGACCGCCAGCCAGGTAAATGGCCAATGGCGCGGTGGAAGCATTGTTTCGAGCTTCAAAGTAAAGGAAATAGCTGTTGATGTCATAACCACCAAGGTCGAGGAGGAGACTGCCTGGCAGATGTACGAAACCGCTGTAGACCTTCACTCCGGATGCTCGCTTGCATATCTGTGTCTTCGAGTCTTGTTAGCCAGTGATAGTCAGGGCAACTGAAGACTTACCTCCTTGAATGAGATGGTAACCGCTTGATTGACCTTGGATTCAACAACAGACACATCTGAAGGTGTTGATGGAAATTGAGCACAGGTGAATGGCAGGACGGCAGCTGCCACAACGGTATAACTTGAGATCCGCATGTTGCTGAGTTTGTATTGCTATGGTTTTAAAATTGACGTCCATCTTCAACAGACGATAGCTATCCTTTATACTGTTCAGCAAGCAGGAATGACTGAAGTAAAGCTCGAGGACCAGGCAACGCGTCAGAGCTTGTTCAAGGACCTCGTATGCTGTGGAGGCTGTGGTTATGAATAGCATGGTGCTGAACTTGCATCTTCCGCCGTCGATAGATTTGCACTAACCATACCACTTAGCGTGCATTGCAGATGTTTTCAACAAGCAAAAGACGTACATCGTTGTCCTACACCTCATGCTGCGGAAGGCCTGACTACGCGTCGCTTGCTGGCGATGTTTGAACTCGGTAGAGCAGGACAGGCAATATCGAAGTCAGCGGCACCAACATACTGTAAAGACAACCCTAAAGATGCCGTGTAACTCTATACGGAGGAGATCATTGGTTGAGGTTGGTGCACCCGCCGCCTGGGGGTCAAGGTGGACGTCAGAGCCCTACAGTAGGTACAGAGCCAATCTGCTCCACAGTCGGCAACCTTGAGTCGTGCCTTTGTTTTCTTGATTCGGTTTCAAGGTGGTGATGGCAGTCTTCAATATGACCTCAAGGATTCAGAGATCCCCGGATTGGTGCCATCCACCATGAAGCAGAAGCGAAACCTTAAGCCTCGTAGAACCCTAACCTACTGTAGGTAGGTAGGTATTCTGCCCCCACATTCGCGTCTTTTGTGCACCAGCCTTCTCAGGCACACCCAAAAACAAGCGTGGTTGAGCCACCGTTCGGAAGATAGGTACCAATGTTTTCGACATTCAAGGAGAAAAGCGAGCTAGGAACTCGCCCTCGCATCCTCAAGAACATGCCACAACATGCCACGCAGGTCCACTGTGCCCATTCGGATTGGTGGATCCCGGGTTCGAACAGGGTGCCGGATGTGCAAGCAAAGGCACATCAAGTGTGATGAGGGTCAGCCGGTCTGCTTAAGATGTCAGCGTGCGAATCGCCAGTGCGTTTACGATTCATCCCAGCCGCAGTCGCAGTCGCAACCCCCAATACCCTCGGACTCTCAAGACCCCGAGCTTGTGATATCAAGCACTCTGCAGCCTCGGAATCACTTAGCGTGGCCGAGTCCGAGCAGTGGCATCAGCCCGTACGCGTCGTTAGAGCTGGCAGAGACTAGTGCTATTCAGCACTTTGCTCTTAACTTAGGTAAAGAGCTTGCAGGAAGCTTCTCTAATTCCGTCTGGTGCGATGTCCTTCCACGAGTGGCCCAACACGAACCTTCCATATGGCACGGATTAGTCGCTGTCAGTACGTTAGACCAGAATCTCCGACGCGACTACGTCAGTCATGAGCGACCACCCGACAGAATGGCCATCATGCACTACAGCAAGGCGATGCAGAAACTGCAAACACGGCTGGCAAGTGCTGAAGAGTCGTCGTGTAAGGATGTGGTTCTGCTTTGTTGCGTTCTCTTTGCTGTGTTTGAGTGTCTGCAGAGCCACTATCACTCCGCTCTGCTTCACATCAGTGGTGGCATAAAGCTACTAGTAGAATGGGGAGGTGAAGGACAGCTCAACAACCAAGTGACCTTGGGCAGTTACCTCAATCGCACGATGCTACAGTCGGTCTTTTTATCTCTGGATTCGCAAGCTATACAGCTAGGCGCACCTGGTTTTCGAGACTTCTCGACACGAGCTTTGGACGATCAGTTCCCGATTGCCTCCTTTGCGACGATCGAAAATGCTCATCTTATGTTGAACCAAATTTTCCACCGCTTGTCCCAGTGGGGAAACTGGGCTGAGCCTGTTACAGTGCGTGGTAACAAACCCAATCGCGAAAGGATGTTAGAGGAGAAGCAGAGGATAAAAGCTCAGCTGGGTGAGTGGGATGTTGCATTCAATAGATCTCTGCACCTCTATGACACCCAGCCTGCAACCTATCTTCTGCTCCTTCAAAGAAGTGTTATGAAGGCTATTCTCGGCAAGGCCGACGATGGTTCGAGTGAAATGGAGTGGGACAAATACCTACCGTTGTTTGAAGAGTCTGTCACACATGCTGAGGTATACATGCGGTTAACAGCCAATAGCCGTACAGGAGCATCACGAGGCACCGGACTTCGGCCAACACAATCTGAACGACCAAGGCCTGCATTGACCATCGCTATGGATATCGTCCTACCTCTCTTTCTGATAAGCACAAGATGTCGAGATGCCACAGTTCGAGGGCGAGCGCTCCAGGTGCTTCGGACATGCAATCGTCAAGAGGGTATCTGGAATTCATGGTCTTGTGCCAACATCGCAGCAAAGGTCATTGAATTTGAGGAAAGTGCTGCTTCTGAGCATGGACAAATCCCGGATCACGCTCGAGTATATATGCTCGACATTCAATTTGCAGAGGAACAGATCGCTGAAGTGTCGCTGGTCGTTCAGAATGAGAATGGCTATCACCGTGCAGTTTCCATGAACGAGGGCGTGGCGTGTTAAACATTGCCTTGTAGCAAGCAACTGCCTGTCACTGTTGATGCTCAAATTCGTCAAGACTGCCATCTCACTGTAACAAGCTTGGTAATTGTCGAGTCGTCCTTGCCTTCCAGCCAATGTTACGCAATGCCCAATTTATGAGTTCTGTTTCAGTCTTTTACTTTCTCAACTGGAGCTATGCAGAACATACGCATCTGATTTATGAGGAGTACTACGTAAGTAGGTCCGTGCGCACTATGGCCACGAGTTGAGCTTCATTCTATGTTCAGCTAGCCTCGCAAACTGACTCACCAGCTGACACTGTGTATTCACGAAAAGAAGCTCGATTTTGCCATAATAAACAAGCCTAGGATGATTCATGCAAGTCATCCCAAGGACACAACACCCAGATCACCTTATTCACCACAGCTAGATCGGTGTGCATGCCACTTCAACACATCTACTCCACCAACACAGTTTTCCTTCTCCATTAGTACCCAAAACAACCCCCCAACCAACGCAATCACGCCCCATTACCCAGCGTTCTCAACCTCTCCATCTCAGGCCTCACTCTCAAACAAGCCTCCACAACCCCATCAGGACTGGTATTGAACACCAGCACAGGCGTAGGCTTCACGAACCTCACCGCGGCATTGACCAACCACTCAAATAAACTGGCATTGCTCTTAGGATACCTAACCCCTGCCCCAATTGCAACGATATCCCAAGGCTGTTCACGAAGTTTTTCCACTAGTACTTTGTATTCTGGATCGGAGGCATGCGTTAGGGTGTATCGGATGTTGAGGCCATGGTCAGGACCTTTGGCGATGTCGCTTTCGATTAACTTGATTAGGGCTTCTTCTGTGATGGGGTCACCGGGAGCTATGTGGACGCCTAGGAGGAGGACTTTGAGAGATTCGGACGTGGTGCTGGTTGATTGTGTCATGGTTGGCTGACGAGAACGGTATGCTTGCTGGAAGTGTTGGTTGTTGGTGAAATTCTACCTCCGGATGAACTTTGTTGGGACAAAAGGCGGGAGGCAAGATATATATACATAGGAAACCTTTGTGAATAGACACTATCGGAGCTCACGATCCGAGTGCCTGAGTTGAGGCACGAAACCTTGTATAAGGATCGTCGCGCACGGGCATGTGAGAGACATGGAGATGGTGTGAGCTCCACCAGATTCTTCTGCTGAGATCGAAAATCTGCTTGTGATCGAGGTGGTTCCATTAAGCTCGAGTTGGACCAGAGCTTGCCCCGAAAGTTGCATATGCCAGGTGATCACTGGAGATACGATCTGGAAATTGTCCAGCCATCTGGTGTGCTACTAAGGTGCCTAACATGGCTAGAGTATCATGGAATTTTGAAGCGAGGACGCGTAAGGAAATCCACGTTATACAGTAAGTGAATTACATGGATAATACCAGATTCCACATTTTCAAGCAGACATCGAAATTTCATCTCAGGAACACCACCGAAATGTACATAGCTAGGTAGGTATGTATTAGATGTAAAGACATGTAGTCTTAGCATCTGTCCAAACTATGTGCCTGCGTATCCAGTGCCACAGCTTATTGCAAATACTTATTGAACCAGTCCACAGCCTGTTTCGCAGCAAGTTCGTAACTCTCCTTCCCAACGGAGCCCTCATCAGGGGATGCCCGCACAGCAAATCCATGATGGGCACCTTCGTGGATATAGAACTCATAAGTCCCTACCCCAGGGCCTAGTTTCTGTTTTACTGCTGCTTCGGTCTGCTCAGCCACTTGCTGGTTGAATAGGAAATCTTGTTGGGCAACGGCGCAAAAGTATGGGACTTTGAACCTGTCCAGAGCATTTACGACGTCGTCTGGTGCGTTTAGGGATGAAGGGTGTGCTGCGAAGGAGGCGTCGATGAGTGCTTTTGTTCCTCCTTGAATGTCTGGCTCCCCGCATAGTTTTGTGCTTGGGTAGCCGCCCCAGCAGAACCCTGCGACGCCGAGTTTTGCATCGGTGGGCATGTCGGCTCGGACGGCGCGGGTGTATCTGACGCATTCAGGGTATGATCCAGGAGCGGCGGCTCGGAGCATGAATGGAATGAAAACTGGTGCGAATTTGAGGATTGCCCATGCTTTGCTCGCGTACATCAGAGGATTCGCGTAGGACCACCATGATGGGACAGCTCTGAATGTGTCGTTCATAGCGTGCATTGTGCTCTCGGGGACACCTCCGCCGGGGATGATGTCCGGGGTTAGGACTCGACAGCCGGTTTTGTCGGCGTAGTGGTCGGCGAGGATCTTGTTATTGGGGAGATTCAGACCGAATGCGTCGCAGAAGAAGACGATGGTTGATTTTGGAGATGGGGTATTCGCAGGCATGGATACGTAGGTTTTGTAGCCGTAGAGGTCTTGTAACACTCCCTTTGGTACGGCATGGTCGTGGATAGTGCCTCTGAAGCAATCACGGCAAACCATGGTTGATAGCCTCTTGGTATTAGTAAGGTCTTCTTTGGCAAATGTGGCTTGATGTTGGGGGACGACGTCAGAGCAGGAAGAATTTGACACTGGTACAATTAAATAGATATTGATGCTTCAAGTCGAGCAAGAGGAGGGGACATGCCCTGCTTTGTTAACTCAACACCAAATACCCGTTTTCAGTGGAGTGGAACCCAACCTTCACTAAGACCATACGAAGTACATGGGTTGAACATCTATCCACAGATGAGCGCGCCAATCACTGAATCACGACGTACCTTTCCCATGCACACATGTGGATGAGATGCTGCGCTAATGAACGACCTTCCCACCGTGGCCCAATAAACATGTGTATCAATTTGCAGAAGGACATGAAGAGATAGGGCCGACCGAGCCCGGTCCCGCTGCGGCACTCGGCAAGTGACCGTGCAAAGATGATTCAGCAGCTGCTACCTAAAGCCACTCGCATGTGCTGTAGAGGTGAATGACTGTTGTACAATGGTAAGGACAAGGAACCGATCGCAGCCCTGCCGTTGAGTGTGGATATGAAACATAGTCGTGGTAGCACCCCTTGTACATGATGAAAGGTGCTGTATGATTTAATCGCTGTTGGTGCTTATCTGGGGATTATGTAATTTCAGAACTCTTTTAAGTTTAACAAATTTCTTTAGAATCAAGAATGACAAAAGCCGCTGGGTTTGGTGGATGCATGTCATGACATAGGATCGTCCAGGTTGGCTCAAGTAAGCAGTTCAGACAACCGTATTCAACAGGAGATTGGCACTCACCATGAAGGCAAGGTGAAGGTGAAGCACTGAACAATAGAGCAGCCTCACGCTAAGCTCAAAGGGAGAGTTTTTCTTGGCATTCGCGACGCGCCTTTGCGGAGTGCCCCACTTGCGGGCAACGAAGCGTGTTTGTTGGACTATACAAAGTAGAACATACACATGTCGTTTTTGCAGTGTGAATACCTGCATATGCTCAGTGCCGGATTTATGAGCATGGGCAGGCGATATCATGAACTCTGCACACTATCGTAGTGCTTCTGCGACCGAACGACGCAGCGCACACGCAAATGGCCTACCCTCCCGTGTGAGTTCGACTCGATTTGCGGATTACGAACGACCACAGGTCCAGGAAAACGGTTCGCCAGTGCTCACAGAACATGGTTTTGACAATGGAGATGAGCTCAATCCAAAGTCGGTGAAATATGCGACCACTGAGAGACGCAAGGAGCGGCACACCATAACCACTACAGAGGCCTATGGAACTCGCACTCGTAAGAGTCTTGTGAATGACGCTTTCGATGGCGACAGTAGAAGCTCTCGCAAGAAATTTTTACAGACTCCTCCATTGAAGCGACGATCAGAACGCGACTCGCAACCAGATATCAAACCATGGGCTCCAGAGACGAGATTGATACCTCACTCTTCTGCACCTCTTGCAGTTCGAATCACTGCGCCTGCATTGCAGAGAGATGCTCCAACCTCTCTTCACAATTCTCAACTCGGACATATGAATATGGTCCAGCAAGAGGAGGCTCTGCTTGACGACTTGTTGTATGTGTTCATGGGATTTGAAGGCCAGTACGTTAGCTTTGCGGATACATACAACCCTGCTGAAGAGAAGGACCGTCTGCTTGGGCCGAGCTGGAAAACATCTTCTAGTCTTGATCCGAGCCTGAAGGACTTGGTAGAGTCTATGCTGGTCATGGCTAGTCATTACTCTGCACTGGAGGCCTTCGTCGAAATTCAAAGTCGGGAAGAGTATGGTGCCGTCAACCACGCTCTCTGTGCTGCTATGAGAAAACTGTTGAAAGACTATTTGATCTTGGTCGCGCAATTAGAAGCCAAGGTGACTGGTGATTCAGCCTTCACACTCCATCAGATGCATCTATCTGTTATTCCCACAGCTCAAAGTTTGGCACAACTGTATGCTGTAGCTCAGGAGCTGCTCAAGAAAAATGCTCTGCTAGAGGAGGATGTTGATGAGTCAACGGACGACTGGGATGCAGATAACATCATGGAGAGGTTACGGGAGGGTGGTGATCTGCTACCGGGTAGCATGATTCAAAAACGATGCATTGGTGGGAATGTCCTTGCACTGCTAACACAACGACTTGCAACATACTCGGGGGATCCTGCTGCAAGGTCAATTCTGGAAATGCTGCTACGAGAAGCCAGCAAACCATACATGACCATGCTTAACGAGTGGCTGCATCATGGTGCTATCAAAGATCCTCACGATGAATTCTTGGTTGGCGAGCGCACAAGCATCAAACGGGAGAAACTCGACGAGGACTATACCGACGAATACTGGGAGAAGAGATACTTCATCCGCGAGAAGGAGATCCCTCCTCAACTCCAAGCCGTCAAGGATAGAGTTCTTCTAGCGGGAAAGTACCTCAATGTTGTTCGGGAGTGTGGAGGCGTCAACATAACCAGTCAGATGGAACATATCCCAACATCCTTCAATGACTCTCGATTCCTCGATAATGTCAACCATGCCTACTCTTTCGCCAACCAAGAACTTCTTTCACTCATGCTCGCCAAGCATTCCCTTCGCAGCCGTCTTCGTTCCATCAAACACTACTTCTTCCTTGACCGAGCCGAATTCTTTCTCTACTTCCTCGAACTATCTGCTTCCGAACTCAGCAAGCCTCAACGTGACGTTAACATCGGCAAATTACAGTCCCTCCTGGATTTAGTTCTCTATCAACCTGGCAGCATAGCCGTTAATGATCCTTACAAAGAAGACGTGAAGATCAAAATGAACGAACTAGGCTTAGTCCCGTGGCTCATGAAAATTGTGAACGTCCAGGGCATTGACACAGACAACCCTGATGCTATCTCTGCAGAGCAGTATAGAATACCCGCCTCCGCGACCAGCACCAGCAAAGACGAGAAGGACAAAGGCATCTCCGGCTATGATGCGCTCGAGCTGGATTACTCTGTCCCATTTCCGCTCTCTCTCATCATCTCCCGCAAAACAATAACGCGCTACCAGCTTATCCTCCGCTACACACTCAGTCTCCGCCACCTCGAAACAATGCTAATAGACTGCTGGTCGGAGCACAACAAAGCAATCCCCTATTTACACAAGTCCTCCTCTCGTCGCGTTGAGATTTGGAAGCGGCGAGCATGGAATTTACGTGCACGAATGCTCGTTTTCGTCCAGCAAATGCTGTTCTACGCCACCGCCGAAGTCCTAGAACCTCAATGGCAAAAACTAATGAGTACAGTCGACAGCCTCGAAACCAACACTCCACCTCCATCATCCCATCAACAACGCTCCACAAACACAAACACAAACACACCTCACAACAACTCTAACAGCGCATTCGGCTCCCGCCAAACAGTCGACGAGTTGATGCAAACCCACCTCGACATGCTAGACTCCTGCATGAAAGACCTCGGCCTCACGCAATCCAAACTCCTCCGCGTCCACGCAAAAATGGTAACATCATGCACCGTCTTCGCCTCCTACACCTCCTTCACAACCCGCAGCCTGTACTCCAGCGACCCCGACTTCACCACCTTGTTATCCACCTCTCCTTCAAACACCACACGCCGCGACAAAATCATAGCAAACTACAAAATCTACGGCGCGACGTCGGCGGCGCCAATGCCACCAAGTCAGCTAGATGAGACGCGGATGGCGAGGATCGAGGAGGCGCTGCTTAGGCATGAGGAGTATTTTAATCGGCATTTGAGGATACTGATCGATTCGTTGAATTATTATGCGGCGACGGAGACGGTTACGTTGCTTGGACTGTGTGCGCGGTTGACGAATGCGGAGGTGCAGAGACGGGATGGGGGGGATAGTACGAGGGTGGGGACGGGGTCATAGGGTATATTTGTGCAATGGTGAATGGCTGGCGATGGATGGTGATTAGGTGCCTACCTTGATAAAGTGTCAGGCGCATATGAGCTTAGCGAGGCGTTGGGATTTCGGGAAGGAAAGAAGAGACAGAACTAGCAAGCATACAACGAGGGAGCGAAGTCCAATGGGTTTGCAATTAGGACTGGTTCCAGCGTATGACAACGAGCTCTTTGCGTAAGTTTTTATATTGAATCAATAATATCGATTCTTTATCATCCAACTATGCGAACCAACTGCTCGGTACAACACGTACGCTCACCTAGCTATATTCAAATAGCTAGGCTTTCGCACCGTACTACCAAGTAATGACACATATGTTCTCCCTATGCGCAAAACGGCAGGTACGCATACCTTCGTAAATGGATATGCATACCTATCTCATAGCACACAGCACGTCTCACACGGCACACTGCCATACACAACATCTTCACTGCATCCTTCATACAACCCAGCGATGCGCAAATCATAACGATTTGAATAATTGATCTTCGTTCCCACTCCCACTTTTGTTTTGGGATGGACAGCAAAGGAAATCACTGTAGATGTTTTGTCTACGATGGTAGTGACGGTGGTACTTCGATGGATAGGATGGTGGGTGGGTGTGAATGGAGCTGGTGGTATCTTTCTTGGTAGAGGATGGATGGCAGAGGACTTTAGGCCTGGGCGTGAATACCGGTGTGAGGAGTTGATGACGACGGTGGTGTGGTGAGGGCACGCGCGGTGAGGTGCATGGGGTGATCGGGAGCGTGACGAGGATGGAAGAGTGTGGATATTGAGAGGGGGGTGAGGATGAAAATTTTGGGGTTAGGGGGTTTGTGGATTTTGTCGATGGTGGAGGAGGGAGAGGAGAGGAGAGGACGGGAGTGGATGGCTGGATTGGTGAGCGAGCATGAACGGTGTGGAGTTGAGGGATATGTACTGTATGGATGGTGCTCTGGGCTGCTAGGCTTGGATTTAGTTGAGGGATTGTAAGTACTAGAGGAGGCGAGGTTGATACTATATTGCTGGGATTGGAGAATTGGATGTTCTGACGACTTGGTATAGCTTCTTTGCTGTCTCCGCTGCCGAAGGTGAAATTGGAACCGTTTTGCTGCTCGTACCTAGTCTTCTGCATGCCTGCTGTATTGGAAGCACTGTTATTGCTGGCTGTTGCGTGGTGAGGGCTTGACATCAACAGGACCGATGTCGTCGTTGATGAGGGTTAGCAATGGCGTTGTGTGGATGTGCAATAAGTCTTAGGTTAGCTACCACTGCTGTGAGCCTGGCCGAGAAACGATAGGCGACAGTACTTGCGCATATCAAGGGGCGATCTAGGGGATGGTTGAAGAGTAATCACAGGATGTGGTTAGTAATCAACCAATCTCCATCCTGGATGTTACCAGTGCGGCGCTTCGTTGGTTTTATGACCATGGGTACTGTTGCATCGGTCCTACAAGAGGAGAGCTCAAGTGACAGGACACGAATCGTGTTCGTTCAGAACAAAGACGATTAGCGTGTGTCAACAAGCTACAGACATAATACGACCAGTGTGGAACTGGGCTCAAACCTTGCGTCTTCAGGATCCATTATCATTAGTTGAAGCTGCAGCTGTTCGATTTTGTTGCTCCCGGTATCATTGGATTTCTGCTTCTGGAATCTTGCTAGGCAACATATAACGGCGTACTGTGGCGTACTGGCGTGTCCTTAGAACGCCACAGACCTGGGAGCGACGTGCTGGGGAGTATGTGGTCCTGGACCATGACTTCTTATTTCTGGAAGATAGGTGGAACTGAGAGGTAGGGAATGTGATAGAAACAGGTGTTTGGAAATTCTGGCAGACGCTGCTAAGTTCAGCCGCAACCATCTGCACAATGACGTAACTTCTCGTATTGCAGAAGAAGCTTATCAACCGGTGGTTGATTTGCACTCAGCTACACTGCTTGAAGGCAATGGTAACCCTTGCTCTACTAAATACATATGTAGTGCCACATCAAGCTGAGACTATCAACGAACAAGAGATTACTTGTCATGAAATATGCATCTCAAGCAGGAAAATCATCGACAACCTTGACTTGGTAAGGGCAGTGTGGAAAGCTGTACATTCAATGCTTACTGCTCTCGTTATTTTCTTGGTAGATACATGATGAACAGCTTGAGGAACGCGCAAGGTCGATGCTTAAGTCCAGTTGGCTATCACAAGTGGTGGATTCGCTTACCTGGGAGAAGTACAGCGGAGCTTGCAGATTCGCAGTCCATCACAAGACCGGCTTGTACCGAAGAGTGTCAGAAGCATGCCTGGTCGTCATCTGAACGAGAAAGCTTATTGGATCGATATGTAGAGGCGACAGAAGAAATTTGTGGGTCTTCCGGAGACTCCAAGACCTACCTCAATTTGTAGACACATGGCTTCAACAATTTGCCCTCGTCCTGCTCGTCGATCTCATCGTCTCCATTGGTGGCGTGTTGACCCCATTGAGGATTCCGCTGCTGCCCTCCTCTTCGTTCTTCCATTCGCTGATATTCTTTACCGTTCCACTTCATTCCCTTCCACTTGCCCGCTCTTGGAACACCAACTTTGGTAAAAACCATACTTACAAACATCTTATTCGACTTGTCAACGGAACCTTCCCTAAGCGCAAACCCTCGCCGTTCAAAGGAATCAATGAAGGGTCCAATGTCAGTATCATCATCCGCTCCCGGCTTCGTAGCTTCTCGTTCGTCCTCCACAATTGTTGAATCATTCAGGTCATCGTCGTTCGCCTGTGTTCGCTTTTTCTTGCTTGCGACTTCTGGCTTCCGTCGCTTACCCACGCTGTTCTCGACCACCTTGCCAGGGCCCTTCCTAGCCGACACACGACCAAACCGAGACTTGACTTCGGCAACCCAAATCTCTCCCTTACCATCACCACGCACGATGCGCCAAGCTTCTTCAACAAAAGTCAACCAATTCGTGCCCATCAACGAAAGACAGAAAATGGCTATGTCTGCATCACCATCGCCCAATGGTAGTGCTGAGATGTCAGCTTTAGTAACAAGACTGTTGGGAGCATGCAAGTCGAAGTTGCACAGTTTCAAATTAAACTTTCTCACCACTGACTGCAAGCCTCGAGCTAGAGGTGCATCACCACAGCCCAGATCAGCTATGGTGCATATGCCCGGTTTGCGGCGAGGAAGAGGCAGAGAATCATTGGAAGGTGCTCCCAGGCTACCACGCTTCTTTAGCGTAGCGATGTAAACATCTACAGGGTTTTGAGGCCACGAATCCTTGACTTGCTGCGAATAGCCAGCGTGATATTCGGCGAATAGATCCGGTGAGTTCGTGAAGAGCTGTAGGGCATCGGTTGAGGAAGTGGTGTATAAAGTTTCATTGAGATGGCGGAAACGTGCAGAGGTCAGCTTGGCTCGCATCTTGGCTTGTAGTGGTGTTAAGTTCGCATTGACCGGTGGGGGCGCTGGGGGTAAGACCACCTTTGGCTGTATGTTGGGATCATCAAGAGCAGTAGTCGTCTCGGTTTCGAGCGTTGCGGTGTCCTCGTTGGTAGTGGCCTTCTGCTTTTTCAACTTCTTCCTCTTCTCTGTCTCCTCTCGTGGCTTCTCAGATTCAATACGGGCAGGCCGAGTCACCTCACCAACTGTGCGGCTAACAGGGATAGTATTCGCTCCTGTAGCTTTGTCTAACACTCGCGAGGTCTTTCCACGTTTTCTCGGTGCGCTATGATCTGATTTCGGATGCTTAGGTGCCAGATCGCGATGGTGGGCTTTGTGCTTCTTGTTTGGATTTTGAGTAGTTGCACCATTTCTTGGATGCTCTTGAGACTTGCTCGTGGAAGGTTTGGTGGCTGGACCCTGCGTTTGAACGTCCTGGGCTCGCTTGCGTTTCTTCGGTTCGGATGACTGGCTTTGAGACTGTTCTCTCGCCGATTTCACTTGCTCCTGTACCGGTGTTCGCGCTGCGATCTTCCAACCTGGAACTGCGAACATAACGGCCGTTGTACAGAGACCAAGAAAGATGAAATGTGCTAGTCCCCAGTTGTAAGATATGTTGGAGTGGTTCTCGGACACCCGCCACGCTGTGAGGTCGGGGTTGTGATGGGGGGAATTTTCGGATACGAAGCTTGAAGACACGAAGTGACTAGGGCATATGATAGGTCGTTCAGCTACGCTGCAGAGCCTGGTAGAGTTTCAGGAATGCTTGTGCATGCGTTGCAATGACTTCCTTCCGCCGGTGGGCTGGTGGTTCTCACAGTTGTGTACAGTCAAAAAAGGTGCAAACAATCAAGCAAAAATTAAGTTTGTTCTTGTGTTTGCTGGAGCAAGGTTTGTCGGCTCCAAACGTTATCGCTTCCATCATGCACCTTGCCATTGGTTATCTCGAAGCAAATGAACCAACAGCACCTTCAAACCTGGTGCCAAAGTGGGTGAAGCCTTCCAAGCTAAGGACTCCCCTCCGTCCCCTGTCACCTGGCTCGTACAGCTAGCTCTTCATACGCCTACCATCTTCAGCATTTTGGTACACCTTGAACCTCTAGAGGTGGATGCACCACACCAATCAAGTAACGTACTGTACGTACTGTACCAACACGAAAGGCTCAAACGATATCAAATGGCTGTGGCCCCTACCTATGTCTACTCATCCCATCCCACATTGGGCATCACCATCTTTCGCAATCAAC
The DNA here is from genome assembly GCA_022813445.1 of Neophaeococcomyces aloes. NCBI lineage: Eukaryota > Fungi > Ascomycota > Eurotiomycetes > Chaetothyriales > Neophaeococcomyces > Neophaeococcomyces aloes. Next base: position 194,938 of record JAKLMK010000023.1, read on the forward strand.
GGTTGACTTGGCATCGGAACTTAAATTTCAGCTCGTGTAAGCAGCATGGCAGCTAGACCAAGCATACCGGATGTTATCAAACCCTCGCCCACTCTGGCAGCTTCCACGATCGGGTTGTTTGTACAAACTGCTATTGTGACATGGAGCTGCTAACAGACCACTACCCATGCGCTTGTGCTCCCGGGATCACTACTAGCTCTCTCACTGGCCTTCAGCTTGTTCACTCGACTCGCGCTGCCTGTCCTGTTTTACATGATCCATCCCAATTCATGGGATGGAACCCGGTCAACACGAAGTCGACCACAGGTGTGCCCTGATGGAGAATATTTTTCTGAGCTTGCGAGCATCAAGCTAAACCGGTGCCCTTACACACAAGGCTTAATATTTTCTGTCTAATCCAGAAATCTCCTATTTGAGCCTTACGCACTTAACCGAAATAGTGACATCCCCCATGATCGACTGTGCGTTGAGCACCCGTTGATGCTAAGCAGCTCCTCTCAGCATGTACCCACACAGCGGGTCCTCACCTGGAGTAACCTATTCCACAGCCTCTTCTTCCTGAACATTCATGAGCTTTCCTATCGTCATAAGCAAAGCCTCCATGTCAGATATCGTGACTGGGTCTTCAGTGTGAGAGATTTAGCTACCATTTTATCACCCCAGCTTTTGCAGTACCTGGTTCTAGATACATTAATGCGTCCCCCGGACCAATATGATCATGACAATCTCACGTCACCTAGTTATTTCGTCCCTCCGCCAAAACCAGATTTCCCCTCCTTGGACTTGAACGTCTTTCACATATGCAAATAAAGGCAGCGCGTAGGAGTACGAACTGTAATAAACAGTCATGGCGTCCGACATGAAAGATGAGGGAAACGATATCCCGAAGGTCAAAGAAACTGTCAGTCAACCCTCGAAGAAGCCGAGAAAGGCCTCTGGCTCTCCTGCTCGCCGTCGCACCAAGACAGGATGTCTGAGTGAGTTTGCTGATATCCCCTTGTAGAATTCAGCCTGACCAGTCACAGCTTGTCGAGTGAGGCGAATTAAATGTGATGAAGGAAGACCGGTAATAGAAATCCTGCCACTTAGGCTGCATCAACCAGCTGACCATGCAGTAGACGTGCAAAAATTGTACGAAATCAAGACGAGAATGTTCAGGATACCCACCACCAGGCCGTCCTGCTCTAGCATCAACCACTTTCACCATACCACCCACATTTCCAACAATTGAAAGCCTTCCACAGTCGCTGGTGAATCACACGCAGATGTCAGTGACAACAGGAAGCCCGCCCTTGGTCACGCCAACCAACGTCAGTCTCTTGGATTCCACCCTTCACTTGGCGGCTCTAGGCCATCATCCACATCCGAGGTATGAGTGGAACCCCTTTCTAGAAGCTGGTGGGTTGTCAGACTACGTACAGTATTCCTCTAGCAACAACCCAACGCAGATCCACATGCCACAGCCACAACACTATATTCCGGTGCACCTGACCACGGGGATCCCTCATACAATGTATTCCCCATATCCAGGTACGTCGTTACAAACTTACAGCACGATCAAACTCCTTTCTATACAGCAATGTTTTAATTTCAAATATCCCCAATACCATGGTATTCTCATCATGACTCATTAGCCACAGATCCATCTTTAGCCTTTGGCCATGCTGACGACCCCCAGTCCTTATATAGAAGAACACAGGCGCAAGACAAACCGACCTACCTACCACAAGCACTGCCAGCTTATTTTCATTCGTTTGCATCTGGTGCTGATGGATATGAAGATCCGGAAGACCCCTGGGACATTGAAGCGGACGATGATTATCCGTGGTACAATATAGGAATAGCAGTCCAACGAAGAGCAGCGCAAATTGTGAGTCCGATTCTGCAAGAGAGAAATGCTGTTCTGCTCCATCATTTCGTGAATTTTGTTCGCCCTTGCGTCAATTTGTACGAGCGACAACCTACCATCGGTACACATGATGGGATAAAGTCTGCTTGGGGGAATACGCTACCCTCAGCTGCGATTTCCCATCCTGCTTTAGGTCATGCCATCCTCGGTATATCCGCCTTACATCTGGCAGTCATGTATGGCAATAGCGACGCCGCAGCCCGGAAACACATATTGTTGAGCACCAAGCGCATCAGCCAGATACTAGGCGACTCCACTCAACGCCATCGAGTTGAGGTTCTAGCCTGTGTCCTGCTGCTAGCATTCTACGAAGTTATGGACGCAGATCATAGCAAGTGGGTGGTCCATCTGAGTGGTGCTGCATCATTTCTGAGCTCAGAGCACGATTGGGCAGGAATGGCACGAACGGTCTATCGGATGAGAGCACAAGCCAAAATAAACCTTGCACAATCAGGTATCAGACATGATCGAATGGCTTGGTCTGACTATGTCCGTGTTGCTGGAATACCGGAAGTCTTGCTGAATGATGAAGACTGGAACGTGGATGAAAATATTATCGGCAGGCTCACAGGCCAGCAAATTGACTATGCAAACTGTTATCATCCTTGCAGCCCATCGACAGTTATTCTGAATGACCTCACTCCCCTGCAAGCTGAAGAAGTCATGACAAAGATGGAATTGTTCTGGTGGATGATGAAGCAGTTGACATTTCATAGCCTACTCAGTGGTGATCCCTTGCTCATACCTTATGAACAACTTCTATGCTGTCCTCCTCGGGGTAGGCTCACCACAAGCCTCATTGGAGCTATGGATCATTTATGGCTTCTGTTGGCACGACTAGCTGACTTCGGAGCCAAAGACAGAATCCGCAAACAAAAAGTGGTTGCAAAGCAAGGCCCGCGACTGCCCTCAGAAAGCGTGCTCACGAAAGATGCAGCCACGAGTAAACATCAGGTTGACGCTTCGGCGACAGGAGCCAGAGGTCAAGACCCGCCACATGCCAACGAGAGCCGAATCAGAACGTCCAAAAACATCTCTCATCCTGCAGCAAATGCAAAATTTGCGAAGCTTTTCTACGGGATGATGCCTCCAGTCGCCGCACCACCTACCATGATAAACTCGTTTCATGTTATGGACGCAGAGTTGCACAAGCATTACCAACCACATGCTGCAGAAACAAGTGCGGTGCATGGTAATGATCTAGATAGAGATACACAAACCGCTTTAGCTGAACTTGCTTCGATAGCAGATGCCTTGGAGCTCTGGAAGAGTTGTCTTGGGGAGGACTTCCACGCTCTACGCGTACATCCAGAGGCTGTGATTGAAAGTCCGTTCGGGCCTGCATTACGTTACAACGATCCTAGAGTTGCCTGTTGCTGGGCAATCTACTATCTGACGAAAATCATGCTTCGGAGGTTTCACCCCAATAGCCCTCCAGCAATGATGGCTTCCGCTGGCGTTAACGCACGGCTGACCGAGTCTGACGCTCTAGCTATTGGGCGGATTTTTTGGGGGGTCTTACTCGACCAGAAAGAGATAGCCCGACAAAGATCGATGAACCCAACCGTCGTTGCGGCTCTACAAGAACTTTCATTTCCACTTATGTTCGCAGGTGTTCAACTCCAGCATGGTGAACAAAGAGCAGCCCTTATTGAGAGCCTTATGGACGTCGGACAAGAAACGGGTTGGAAGACGGCCATTGCTTGTGCATCTGCTTGCGAGACTTCCTGGGAGAAGATGGGCAAAATGGGAAAAGGTCATCCGTATGAGCGTACCGTGCCACAGAGAGACTCTTTGGGAGCACGAATGCAGAACCACAGAGCCCATGGCTCAACATCAATAACTATCTCTATGAAACAAGACCACGAGCACGAGCTCGAGAGCAGGTTTATCAGCCATGACCGGAATCTGATCGACAAAAATCCTGGTCTACGATCATATTGGGCAATGGGGGTTCTTTCCCTGGACGAAGATTTGAAGAAGATGTCGTTGGCTAAATAGCCACTTCTTTGCTTCTTAGACTCCAAGAGTCGCAACTGCCCAACCCACACCTATGAGGCAACAAAAGTGTCAAACTGTACGTGGCAGGTACAGACCTTGTGTGATCTTCCTACCTCTCCTCACCATCATACAACTATCCCTGACCTTCGACTTTTCCTATGCTTATGAATTGATCTCTATCATGAGCGCATGTGTTGTCTTCCCTTCGATCGGTTATTCAACATTTCCAACGTCTGTTCATCTTGACGTCGCTTGTATCCAGTAGCATTGCGCCGTCATGCCACTCGCTCCTGTCTCAGAAGACCTATCTTCATATGAGTTCTCAAGACCGACTTTGTCGGCCTCTCGATCATCAGTCACGAATAGCATATCACCAGGAACAAGTCTGCGCCACGTCAACCCGCAGCTAGTGATCAGAGCCCGACCACCCCTCGCTTCACGGTCTACGTACGACGGCATACCAAGAGAACAGACCAGAGTCACCAGTGAAGTGAGGAATACCCGTATAATTGACTTGTCAGATGAGCTGGTTGCACCAAATGGGCCTCATTCTCAGACACATGATGTGAGAGACCACGAGCCTTTCGGCAATACTTCGAGAGTGGTTGCACTTCATCTGAAGAAAAGGGACGAAAACAAGAGTGACGAAGGCTTGCAAAGATCCATACCGTCAGCCTCGCCAAGGTTGGGTTCAGAGCCTATTTCTTCCATACCCGGCACCAGCAAGAACGCTCGGCCAAAATGGGCTCGCAGTCAATCAGGTAGTATATGGATCCGAAGACAACGAGCAGCCTTGGACAGTGAGTCGTCGGCATCCGCAAAGTCCACACCGGAAAGATCAGAAATTGGTAACCCAGCAGGTGTTGTCATTATGCCACTGGTACCTCCAACGCCCCCTTCAAGGCCGGAGCTGGCACCATCTAGAGATTCTGGAGTGCAAGTCGAAACTCCTTTTCCCGGAACGCAAGATATTGCTCGCTTAGCGAAAAGGCATTCGACTGGAGGTTCACTTAACAGCCTGTCACATAGAGCATCGTTGGACACATCAAGGCTGCTCCTAGCACCTCTCAGCGCTCTCAAAAGGTTTATTAAGGAGAAGCACAGTGTGTCGGATACTCCACCAGCAGAGCATCATCAAGCTTCGCTCTCTACAAGTCATGTTCAAGGCCACAAATCAGGTTTGCGACAATATCAGACTGCTCTCATTCTTGACCGTGTGACTTCAATCCTCGAGAGCAACAAAGGGACCAAAAGCAAAGGACGATTCCATGCCTGGGCAGCCAAGTCAGCGTCGACTACTAGCTCTTCAGAACCCAACGAACCTCGACATAACCAACAGCATAAGGGCATAGCAGCTACCTTCAACCTCTCCAAAGATAAATCCCTCGAGGACATACAAAGATCCAAGACTGTTTCCTCGAGTATTCTTGACCTACACAGAGGATCCACTCCACAGAACAGTCCGCAAGAGATAGCTACATACAAGATCAAGCGCAGCTCAAGTGCAGAAACAGAGGAGTTCTTGAAGATTGACATCAGCATTCGTGGCGGCACGAGCTACCTGCCCAGCGAAGCTCGGAGGATTCATACTCCACCTCTACCTGATGATGATGGTGGCCGTGGCAGCCCCAAACGAGGCTTCTTCTTCGACTACAATTTACCCGATATGAGCAATAACCCCAGTCCCTTTCAATCTCAATTGAACACCCCTGCTGCTACTCCTGGGATCAGTTCATCGATCTCTCATAACGCCACTGACTATTTCGACATGGGTCCCACACTCAAGCCACCCACACTACAACGCATGTCTTCCAGGTTAACCCCGTCCGCTTCCATCCCACGTATCAACACCCACAATACCAAGGCTAAGAAATGTGACTGGTATGAAACCCAACTTGCCAATCTTGATGCCGCAATACCTGACATGGAGCTCGAATTATCACGACAAACATCACATGGTTCAGCTGATAGAGCTCGCAAATCACGCATGAACAGACGTCGTCAAAAGTTGGCTGAGGTCAGAAAGAAGCGGGACATGGATCAGCTGGATTGGAGTATCCCGGAGCATTTGCCCACTAGTCCACTATGTCCGAGGAATCCACGATACTAGAGGGTCGTGAAAAATAGAGGCAGCCAATTCAGAGGCTGTTGGATGCATGGATTTGGTGAGGACGACAGGTTCAGGGTGCATGCTTGATCGAAAAGAAGATGACAGGGACTTATCATTATGCTTACGATTGATGACACTTTTGATTTTGGCATTGGTCGTTGGACACCTGTGTTTTTGTGATGCGTCTGGGTGGTACGAATTGGATCTCTTTTCTGTTGCACGTGACGAGGCTGTATCGATGAGAGTGTTTATTCTTAGGTATATCAGCCGCAACTCTGGATAGGCACGTACTTATTTTTACATAAAATAGTGTTTACCTAGATGAGTTTCTCTCAGAAAACAGACAGCTTCATAGCATACGTATATTGTACCTGCTATGCTGATTGACATATCTTCCTATAGTTTGAAAGCACAGACAGAAGCACATGAAAAGCAACACCACTCAGTCCTTCCACATACATACACAACCACGCCCAGATATCAACATCAACCGTCGAAGTCCAGTATACTCCCTCAGCTCAAAACATCCACTGTACCTAGATCAGACCAGACCAGACCAAACCAGACTAGATTAAGGCAGCCATAAGCACGACTTCATGCTCCGTAACTGTTCACATCCATGTCCATGTCCGTGTCCTCACAAAGTAATGTCCCTGCTAGCATTAACATTAAACTTATACACCTACATGTACCTTGTAGGTACATGTAGGTGTATGTAATCAACGACCATCAAAGTACGGACTCATAACAACCGTACTCTCGTTCCTCAACAACGACGTCGGCTTCTTCTCGGTGTCCATGTTTCCGGTCCTTCTTCGCCGTGTTTTCTGCGTATCTTTGGCTGTGCCTGTGTCTGTATCCTTGTCTGCTTTCTTGCTCCTCTTCTGTGCTTGGATATTCTGCGGGCTTGTGCTTGAGTTTAAGCTTGATGTTGATGTTGTCTTGACTTTGGCTTTTGTTCCCAGTGTCACTTTCATTTTTGATGGTGCCAGTTGTGAAGGCTGGTTGTCAGTATCAGCGTCAGTATTACTTTCACTGGTATCGTCGCTAGTACTGATACTGTCACTGTCCGACGATAGAGATGCAGATGCGGATTCAGCGTCACTCTCAGTATCAGTGTCATCGACCAACGCAATTCTCTGTCGTGCTTTCCCTTTTGCTGTTCGTGCGGGAGTAGTACGGCCGTTTTGTTGTTGTTTGGGAGGCGCTGCTGTGGTAGTAGATTTGGACTTGGAATTTGACTTTGTCGTGGCTTTGGATTTTGATTTCAAGTTCGACTTCGGGTTTGGATGGGGATGCGCATTTGTGGAGGGAGTGGTTGCGGGTTTGGTGGATTTGCTTTGATGTGTGGAGGCTTGCTTTTGGTTCTGTTTTCGTGGATTTGATGATGATTGTGGTTTGAAGGTGGAAGATTCCTGGGAATTCAGGGAGGACAAGAACAGGGATTCTGACGAGGTTGTTGGTTTGATTTCGCGGTCGCTATGTTCTATAATGAATCCGCCTGCTTGGTCTTGATTTCGGTCTGCGTCCAAGTCGTCCGAGTCGTCCGTGTCGTGGATTTGCGTCCTTTTGCGCTTGGTGGTGGTGGTGGTGCCAGTTGCAGTACCGGATACAGGTGTGGGATATTCTGCTGCTGTCGTATTCGTGTCGGACATTGCGTCTTCGTGATCGTTTATTACCAGCGTATCCCTGGGATCTTCCTGAGATGCATCGTGGAACACTAGGTCTCCATGTTTTGTTGTTTCGTCGTCACTTTCGGGCAGAAAGCCACCGCCGAATTCGTGCTCGTCGTGTACTGGTATTGTTGAAGGCCTATCGGGATGTTGGTACTCGTCGTCTATAACCATCGGCTCATCCCTTGTTGCACCCTTGTGCAAGTCGTTACCGCCTAGATCAACAGTGTATTCATCTTGCACACGCGCTCTAATTCTCAATCCAAGCACAAATTTCCTCCATAGATCTAACACTAGTTTCTCCATTTTAGATTCTTCTTTCTTCCTTTGCTCTTCGTTCCATTCCCGCCACGCATCTCTAACGACTTGCTCGTTCTCTGTGGCAATGACTACTCCTTGAATGACTGGCACAGCCATTTTATTTCCGAATTCAAAGCCTACCACTGCTTCTGCAAAATCGATCTCTAGTTTCTTGCAAATACGTACTGTGCCTTTCAGGGGAACGTGAACGGCTCCACGCGGGACCATACTGGGTACGAAACAGTCTATGTTGCCGTAGGAGTTCTTTGGGATTTTTCCATCTTCGATAGGCGGGGGAATAATCCAGTCTGTCTGATCTTGGCTATACAGACCTTGCATCTGCTTCTCGCCGGTCCGAATTTGATGTTCTTCCGCTTCACGCTTGCGGGCAAGAGTGACTGCGCGTACAGGGGCAAGCTTGATTGGCACTTCACCTGCTTTTGGTGCTCGGCCTTCTTTGTGCCAGGATTCTGCGGTGGCGACACGGAGGACATCGTTTCGTTTGTAGACCGGCTCTGATGTTTCTTTGTCGCCTTTGCCCGAAACAAAAGTGCGGACTGGTTGTACACCCGGCCTCAAAGCTTCTTCACGACGAAGATGGCGTTCCAATACGAATTCTGCTGATGATTTGAGACTCTGGAGTGTGTCAATATCCATCTCTTTCTTCTGTAGCTCGGCAGGTACAAGATCAGTCACATCTTCCACATCATCAACAGCTGTACGTTTGGTATCAGATCTCGTGTAGATGCTTAATACATGTTTGAACCAGTCATAGTCTTCGTGCTTACTGACCTTGCCGCGCTCATCGTAGATAGGAATCCTTTCAATTGGAACTCTGAAACCTTTCGTTTTGCCAGGCCATAATCGCTTACGCAAGTATCGCACAGTCACGTCTTTTGCAGTACGATCTGAGGAGTACGCTACTACATAAGCCATAACTTGTCTTGCTTTGTCTGCCTTCGCGCCTCGTGGCTCGAACAGCGATACCGAATCAGCAGACGTTGCCACCGCATTTTCTAGTACCAGTGGACATACCGGAAGGATCCTCGAGGTAATTGGCGATACAGCTTCTATCCAATAAACTGGAAATATCAGGTCTCGGTCATACTTGGCAGGTCGAGCTTTGGGCATTAATGGTGTCACATCAATTACAGAGTCATCATCTCGATCCTTATCGCTAGCATTTTCAGAGTCGGTGTCTAGATCGATGGGTGTGGTCTTGTCCGCTGCTGACCACTTTGGTGGGACTTTTCTCTTCGTAGTGGGTAGTTTTGATCTCGTTGTGCTCGTCGGTTTCGACCGTTGATCCGCTTCTTCCTCACTGTCATCGGAGTCTGAGCTCGGAACAGGCTCCACGATTCTGCGTGGAACCATTTCCTCAACCTTCGTAAAGCCATAACCAACGGGTTGTAAAGAAGCCACCAATCTAGTCTCAATCCCAATAGCTCGAAGTAAAGCGGTAAACAGTTGCGCACCAGCATCTCGGGAACCTTCACATTTCTCAGCCAAGTTTCGAAATTCCATCAAACTCTCGATCTTCTCTCCATGTCTGGCAGGATTATGCTTGTCATTCCTGAACGATTCGATGTCTTGTCGCAGACCGAGCTTTGTTCCGTATCCACGCTTTCGCAATCCTGGAGCCGTAATAGCGAATCGTTTCCTCCAGTACGCAGCCAAAACTTTGAGCAAGCTGATCAGAGGATCACCACGACTCATATCCGGTTTCCCTTCCTCTAGCCTCTGACTTGGCGGAGCCCAATCACGTTGAGATCGCAGATCACTCAATTTGTTCTTCCTCTTCTTTTTCTTGTCCTTCTTCGACTCCTTCGGCGATTCCTCTGGTTCGATGATGCCACTAGCTCTCTTCCACTTCTCAATCTCCCTAGTGATTTGCGCAGGTAGCTGTTTCAGCAGTATGTCCTGGACCTTCTTATCGTTGGCCCAAGCATTCCTGATCGAATTGTGCCACAGAAGCATCTGTACATGCATCTTGTGTGTCTGTATCCGTACAGCCTTTTCACGACGAGACGGACCTTTCTTAGCTCCTGTTCTCGCTTTGCTGAAATCCGGTTCCTCATCCTTGTTCACCGTGATCTTGACGTCCTTGAATTCTCGATTCGAAAAGTCAGGTACAGTGCTTGCTTGAGCTTGAGTATCCTCCCATTCAACCTCATCATCCTCGCCATCTGAGGCCGCACCTGTTCTTGGTATTCGAGATTTAGGTACATCTTCGAAATCGTCGCTGTCGACATCGCTCAGAGAAGACGAAGAATCGTCGTCGTCTTCTAGAGAAAAAGTTTGTATCGTTTTGGAAGGAGGAGGTACAGCCTTTTTCGGAACAACTTTCTTTTCTGTTCTGGGTCGTTTTGGGCGCGGCCCTTCGGTAGGTGGCGGCGAGTGAGACAGCCTTTTTCGGCCAACGAAAGGAGGCATCGTGTCAAACTGCAGACGCTGCTTGTGTATACGGGCGCCTAGTCATGATAATGCGCTGACAGCCCTTGTGGAAAGCAGGCGGCAGATCCGAGTTAGTGTTAGGAAATTGTTTACAGTAGTTAGAATACTGTACATGGATTGGTGACGTAGGCACAAATGCACCCCAGATCGATCACGTCCCTACAGGAAAAACACGCGTAAATCGCGTTCACAGGCGTCACACTTTAATTAATGGCAGCCATACCATTCCCTCAACCAACAAAAGTCCGGGACACTTTCGCACCAACACTCATTTCCACCAAAAACAACACCACAAGGCCGGCTCACTAGAACCCAAGTAACCACACACCATGTCATCTCCTCCACGCTCAACACATACCTACCACTGCATGTGCACAACCCTGTTAATCGCAACAAACCACAACCTCACATCCCTCCCAACCCGTGCAAAACCCGCACTAGACCACGCAATGATTCTCCCTCTGAATGAAAATGGAGGAGACGGCGAGAACGCCACCGAAAAACATACATCGCTGCATAATGTTGTTTTTGGTCGGACGCCGATTGTGGTTAGACGGGAGGATGGGTTTGAGAAGAGGACTTTGGTGAGGTGTCGGAGGTGTGAGTTGGTGGTTGCTTATGATCTGAGTCGTGGTGATGATGATGAGCAGGTTGGTGGTGGTGGGAGTGCGCGGGAAGAGAGAGATGTGGTGTATATTTTGCCCGGAGCGCTGGTATCGACGGAGGATATGAAGGTGGGAAAGATGCCGGTGCCGGCGGTTTGGGAGCGAAAAACTGCATGAACATTCTTGAGCGATATCGTATTTCTGCGTTGGTTGCTATAATTTCTGCTTTCCCTTGCAACGCAAACAGCTTGAAGCTAACACACTGTGACCCTATCTCCCATACCCAAATCGCATTTGTTCCCGAAACTCCTGTCCAACCAACGACCCATGTAATGCTGTACAGCCATGACCAAACCGGATCGCTTAGTTGGCGAGAATAGTCCTCACCAAATCCATATAATTGATCTCACCACTACTCGTATCAACAGCCTTGAGCAGCTCATCCACCTCTTCATCACTCATCTTCTCACCCAAGTTCGTCAGAATATATCGTAGCTGTCCCACCCCAATGAATCCAGTCATGTCCTTATCGAAAACTTGGAAACCACGGCAGTATTCTTCTGGCTCACCGGGGTCTTTGAAGCCGCCGGGTCGATTGAGGACTTTGGAGAAGGAATCGAAGTCGACTAATTCAGATTGTCAGCATGTGTTTCAATGGGAAGTTGCGGATCTATTGAGGGTTGTGCTTACAGTCGCCGCCAACATTCTTTTCGAGATCGCGAATCTCAGCAAGTGTGGGATTCTGTCCACATGCTCGGAGGAGATCGCCTAGAGAATCGAGCGCGACACGGCCATTGCCTCGCTTGTCGAACAGCGAGAAGGCTTCTTTGTAATTTGTGGAGGCCTGGCCAGACATTGTGCGTTAGATGGGAAGTGTATGACAGAAATGTGTATGGTATTGTTCAACGTCCTCAAAGTTGTGAAGGCTTGAAGTTTGGAAGTGCGGTGCGCAAGAAGAACAATGATGTTGATTGATGTAAGTCTGTGGCTCTTCATACACTGCAGTGACAAGTCTTTTGTTTATCCACAGACAGGGTTTCAGGAGCCACAACACTTTCACTGACTCTCCAAAATTGAGGGAACGAATCGGAGCCCGCGTTGGGTTTGTTTTCACTCACCATTTCCGTTCTTCTGTATGTCAATCAAGACTGTAACCGTCACTTCACTGTCGAGGACGTTGGATATGTTGTTGATTTCGATTTGTGCGCGACTGCAGTTCTGGAGAGTCAAGACACACACTTGTACACAGTGTTGAGTATAATAGTGACTGTGCCTTCGATGAGAGTAATCAACAAGTGCTAGTTCCACTGCAAGGAGGTAGCGAGTCCACCCTGTGGCTGCCAGGGCAACCGTATTATCAAACTTGCCGTCGGCTTCAAACCCCAACATCTAGCGTATTGCTTCAGCTCCGTCGTCAACGAAATCATATTTGGTACAATAGTTGTTGGTGGTTCTTTGCTTCTCTCGATTGGAGCGAATGCATATAGCTTTTTCCTCTTTCCAATTCTAGCGAAGGAGGATTAAGTAGAGGGAAATGTTACAGAAGAGTCGGGTGTCAAGTCAATTGGTTGCTGGCTAAAGTATCGTAGAACGGTTCTGTTCGTACACTTGTCTTTAGTAATCAAGGTGTCGGTTCTGAGGTTCATCAACAGTACGGGGTATTCACGAAAGCAGTATTCTTGGATGGAGAACACAGCGTTGAAAAAGCTCTGAAGCTCGTTGTGGACGCGAAGGAACATCTTGGTCACCACCTATATTTAGCTTCTCTATCACAAGTCTGAAGGTGGTCGAAGCTCTCAACATGTTGAACACGGCTCTATAAGCTCAAACTACGTCTGAGATGATAGTGTTCATCTTTCAACACGCAGACACCAGCAATCGCTTGCGCAGCAACCAGCTTTGCACTGTAACCACCCCACCTGCAACGACCTACTTCTTTCCTAGACCCAAGTCTTCGTAGAAGGCATCACTCTTTGGCTCTCTACCCAGGAAGTCTATTAGACTCTGCATCTCATCTTGGCTTCCACCCTTCTCAAGCACCGTATGTCGGTATCGTCGTCCTTCTTTATGGTTCATTGGATCCTTTTTGAAAACGCTGTAAAACATGTCTGTGCTATAAACTTGAGAGGAAAGATAACCATAATAACCGGCCTGGAAATGAACCATGTTAGCATAAGGTTCTGTAAATGTATCAAGACGACCGATGGGTAGAAAGAAGAAAAAGGGAGGAGACTGAGTTCTTACCTGATATCCACCCATCAAATGTCCGAATGTAGCCTGTCCGTTGCCCCAACCGTCACCTTCACCAAGCGTTTCTGGTCCTTCGAGTTTCGAGATGTCTTTCCTCAGTGAGTTGTAAAGCTCTGAGAGCTTCAACTTTTCGATGCTCTCGTGGTCTTTCGGTTCATGAATCGTCATGTCAAAGGTTCCGAAGTGCAATTGTCTCAAATTGAACAGAGCGCCATTTAGATTCTTCGTCTTCAACAGCTTTTCGATCAAATCGTCGGGCAATGTCTCGGATGGCTTCTCTGACGAATCCTTTGCCGACTCCTTCCAAGAGGTGTAGTAGTTGTCAGACAATGTTGAATAGTGCTTGCTAAGCGACTTCAACTGCGACGGCGTCCAGCACCAGTTCTCCAACATCTGCGATGGTGCCTCTACAAAGTCTCTGACTGTGCTGGTACCATGGAAGCGGGAGTATGTGGTTCGTGACACAAGATCGTGGATGCCGTGACCGAGTTCGTGGAAGAGGGTTACAACTTCGTCATGCTTAAGGAGCGATGGCTTCTTCGGAGTTGGTTTTGAGAAATTACAGACCAGTGCAGTCGCTGGGTACCGCCTTGTGCCGTTTTCGGTGATGAAGCCTGGCTGTAGGTTGAAGTTGGCTGCGTGGCCATATTTGCCTTGTCGTGGGAAAAGATCAAGATACAGATATCCAACAAAACCACTACCCTCTCCTTCATCGTCCCAAACGCTGAAGACTTGCGTTTCTTCGTGCCAGACAATATCTTCGCCTTTACCGGTAGGGGATATGCTGTCCCGATCTTTGCCGGTAACCTCGATGAAAACTAGACCAAATAGTTCTTCGAAAATCTTAAGCATGCCCTCAATTGTTGACTGCAAAGGAAACCATTCTGAGATCAGATTCTGATCGAGCTGATAGTCCTGCTCCTGCATCATGCGGTCGTAGAAGCGGTGATCCCACAAGAAGTAATGATCATCAAACTTCTCTCCTCGAGACTCGACATCTTTCTTCTTGAGGGCCTTCAAGGTCTTGATCTCATCCAAACCGCCATCTGCCAGTCTGCTCCTCAGACCACCAAGGAAGTCATCAACCTTCTTAGCGCTTTTCATCATCTTATCCTCAATCACAAACTCGGCATATGTAGGGTATCCAAGCAGTCTTGCCATCTCGTCTCGCAACGAAATAGCTTCTTTGAACAGTGGTACATTCTGGTTGATCTTGTTCTCATTGGCAACGAAAACCTTCCGTCGTGTCTCGGCATTGGTGGCATATTTCAACGTCGGAAACAAGTCGGGATATTTGAAGGTCAAGAAGTACTTGTCGTCCTCTTTCTTGAGCAGATCGACCACATCATCTGGAACGCCATTTAGCTCCTCCTTCGTGAACCATATACCGCCCTTCTCCTCATTTAGATTCTTATTGAATTCAATGCTCAGCTGACTGAGCCGCAGTTTAATTTCCTTGAATCTGTCACGCTTGGGGCCCGCAGGCAGATTCAATCCGTTTCTGATATAGCTCTTGTGGTCCTTATCCAACAGTCGCTGTGATTCAGAATCAAGATTTTCCTTTCTCTTCAATACCGCATCGACCAGTTGGTAAACGTCCTCCCGCATAGATGCCTCGATGCCAAACTCGTCCATCATGGTCTCAGCTTGTGTTGATGCATCTCGCAGCTTCTCGTTGGTAGAAACGGACTGGTAGAAGCCCAGAATATGAGCGGACAACGTTTGTTCATTCTCATCGTAGACCATAGGCTTCAGGACGTTCTCGAATGTGGCATCCTTGTCCGATATCTGTGCCACTATACTGTCGGTAATCTTCTTGGACCTTTCGAGCATTTGCTTTGTATCCTTCACTACAGATTCTGGCGTCCCTGTAAACAAAGGCGGAGGCTGGGGCGGTTGACGGAACTTATGAGGAGCCATGCTGGATGTGATGAGCGGTCGACTACTTGAGTAGGTGGTAGAGGGACGCGAGGGTCTGAATTGGTTCGCAATAGATGCAAGCCGTGGTAATGATCTGAATGGAGCCACGGTGAGGTACGATATGAGCAGGAATACGAGGAGAGTAAGGACAATATATAGTGGGCGTATGCGCGCCAGATTGGATGGTATGACTGGTTGAATACTGTTTGCTATCAGTTGAAGAGTCGAACTAGTGGCACGTTGATGCAATGATTCATGCGGTGAACCTATATGTGGAGTTGTCTTGCGTGGTCAGTGAATCAAATGATGACTTTGGTTACAATGGAAGAGAATATGCAGCAGCTGAATAACACAGCTGGGCTCAATACCCCATGTTCGGGGAAGTCCCTTGCAGAAGATCAGCAAGATCTTGTGCATTAGCGGGGCCGAGCGCCTCGACTTTCATTGAGACCTGTCATGGCTCACTGACAACAGCGACTGCTCGCCTGGCCACTTGCTTGAAATGTCTGGATGCCGGCCAGTTGCAGAACTTAGCAGCATACCTAGGTAGTGGCTATCTACGCGATTCAATATACGAGAGAAGACCCACTCTCTAAACAAACATCAGATTGGCTATTGAAATCCCCTGACAGCTAACACTGTACCTCCTTTGAATACCGACACTCCTCGCATCTCTTAGCATTTCGTACATCTGCTCACCACCCCCTACCATCACCATTGGCAGCAGATTTTGTCTCGGCAAACCGCTATTCGTCGCCTGCAGCTCGTCCAATAGAGGCCGCGTCATCATGTCACCGTGTTTGAGGCCAGTAGTTAATGCACTATTCAGTGGATCGGCTTGACCAGCACTCTCATAGTCTACAATGATAACCAGCTGAAAAGCATGTCTGTTTGGCTTGAACATGGGGAGGTTAGACAGCTTCTTCGAAAAGGAGCAGCCTCCTCGCTTGACAACAATGATCTGATATAATTTCATGATGTTAAGAGATAGTTTCTCGTTGCACAGGGCTCCTGCAGCATATATTTTGGTCCACTGTGCTCCGTCGGTGGCTAGCTGAGGTCCATTAGTTGCAGCTGCAGACTCGAATGAGGACATTTCAGCCCAGTCAGGTAATGGTGCAGCTCCAGGACCAGTCGGTGTGATAGCTGGGATCGACAAACGACCAGCGTCCTTTTCGGAGGTCTCGAATAAGCTTTCTCCAATAGGTAAAACCAAGCCTTGTGTTTCTTTGACCAGGTTTGAAATCTGTTCAAGAATCGAGTTCCATGCTGCCATCATCGTGCCTTCGGCCATGTCATCAGGGTTGGGGACCTCAATCTGAATATTATTCCCAATCGACGCGTTCACCACCGCAGTTGGTGCATGGCTCGGAGCGCCTCCACGATCAACAACTATATCTAGCATTGTTGTGTCCCGGACCCGTGTAAAGTATGGATCAGTTGGGTTCAAATTGCCATAACCAGTATTTCGAGCTAGAAAGACCGTCTCATCTTTCCCAAGCGCAATACTATTAATCGCATGAATGCGATAAGCTGTCGTAGTGTCTTCACCGGCAAGGACTGGCACATCTTGCACCATGGATAATCGTAATCCGCCGAGGAATTTGACCAGAACACCATTCTTGACCCTTTGCAAAGGTGGACTTGGACTGGTCAGACTTGGCATCTCCGGGAACGTCAATTCGAAAGTCGGAGCTGAAGGCATGATAGAGCTTGTGACATTGTAAGGAATCAAATTTGGAGGCAACGTCCACGGAAAATAGGTCCAGTTTGAAGGGGACTGAACATCGGCAATGGTGATGCTTGGATGATCTTGCGCGTAGTCTGAAAGAACAGATTCGACTTGCCCTCTTCGTGGCATGAGATGCAACCTTGCGAGCGACCCTGCATGATATACATCGCCACGTGCTGCAACTTGTGAGATGGTAAACGGTTTTGATGGCAACTTTGGAGGGCATGTCTGGTTGTTGACTTGGGCTACTTCCTGACTTACAACTCTGGTAGAAGACTTCCGCGGCGGAGGGATTACCAGAGGATGTCCTTCGGTGCTAAAGACAAAGGAAGTATCAAGCTTGTTCAAAGGATGATCAGGGTCGAAGAGCAAGAAAAGATACTTGGCCGTCTCGCTAAGGAAAAAGCTCTCCATGCGATCGACCTTCTCTCCAGTCAGTACGTTCTGGATACCTGCCCAGCCGCATCGAGTCCAACACCTTCTCTTGATATCACGCAGCAGCATTTCTCCGACGTAGATGTACCAAGGATCCTCAGTCGCCCTGTAAAGATACCACGTTGACTCAATGTGTTCAGGCCTGCCAACCCACCAGTGCAGGCCACCCTCGATACCTCCGGAAGCCATATTGTATCGCTCTGGCATAGCAGAAAATCGCGTCCATAACGCAGTGTACATGAGATGAGCCTCGATTGCTTCTTCGATCTCTCCTGACATGACTAAAAGGCCTGGATAGTAT
Source organism: Neophaeococcomyces aloes (assembly GCA_022813445.1). Lineage (NCBI taxonomy): Eukaryota > Fungi > Ascomycota > Eurotiomycetes > Chaetothyriales > Neophaeococcomyces > Neophaeococcomyces aloes. Next base: position 212,628 of record JAKLMK010000023.1, read on the forward strand.
GCTGAAAGAGCGTCAACCCAGAAAGCTCGTGAAGCACCAGTACTGAGGTCAACTTGTATGTAATGTGGGTGTTGAAAGTTTGTACCTCGATAGACATGTCGCTTGATAGCAGCATGGGCTGTGTTCCATGTGTCCAGAAAAGCTATAGAAGAATGCTCAGCATCTGAAAGAGGCGCAAACAAAGACACCGGATCGCGCATATCGTCAGACCAATCCTTTGGCATGCGGGAGTGACCCGAAAGAAGAACATGAGACTTGAAAGCATACTCGAAAAAACTGTCGATGCCAGCACCTATACCAGTCCATGAATGCTGCCAGAATCCGGTTTCAGCATCGATACCACTTCCGACGAGATTGATCTCGCTCCGCCTATTCCAGATCGCCCAAAATGCACGTTTTGCCAACTCTTCGAACCTCGCGTCATTCGTTAAGCGGCTCAAGACAGTGAACTCAAGCACAAGACTACCCGCGCCAGCGCTACATGTCTCGGTTATCTCGATGGACTCCTTCGTATTAGGATCGCATTGTCCGTTGGGATCATAGTTGCCGGGAGATTTTGCATGGAACGGTATGCCATGGCGTAGATTGACTCGCGGATAAGGGATGCCCGTTGATGTCCAGAATGCCGGTATCAATCTATTGCCCAGGTCGTAAGCGAGACGCAGTAATTGACCATTATAGACGAGGCCGTTGTGCCATTTGATTCCACCTTCTGGTACACTGCCACTTCGGCCATTCCACAGTTTTGCAACCTCAGCTTGGGTTTCAGATGGGCTATATCCATCGATAGGTAAATCGCCAACTGCAAAGAGATGAGCGCTCAGTAGACCTCCCAACCCACGTATGGCAGTCTCGAAGACTTGCACCCTACTATCAAGATCGAAAGCTCTTGCTCGTTTGCCCTGGCCAGCTGGACCTGACGTTCCGTCTCCATATTGTTCCACCAGATCTTTCACACCGTTTTGGAACAATGATAAAGGCTTATTGCGTCGAGTATCGGAGGGCGACGACGCAAGAATTGCAAGGGTAGACAAGGTGTCTATCAATGTCAAGGAGTAATTGGCGAGGACATCGTTCACTTCGATATGATGTTCATTTTCGCGATCGCGGGTAATTGCTTTGCAAGTCAAAGGTCGTAGTTCGTCTTCTGGAAATGCATGTTGCATGTAATTCTCAAAGCCATGGTAAAACAGCTCCTCGGTCTCCTTGCGAAGCAGTGCAATATGCGGCGCACCCGGAACACTGTCAATGCGACATCTGACGGTCCAGAAGAGAATGCTGACCAGAAGCCAGGATAGAATATTTCGTGCGCATAAGTTCACTGACGATGCATCATGCTTGCTCATGAGCATGTCCGGTAGGTGGCAGGGCCGACGACAACATCTGAACGATGTTTACTCCCGTGCTAGATACGTGTTTCCATACACGTGGTCAAGTTGATTGCTAACAAGAAAAATCAGGCACGGGCGAGGATGACAAGGATGCACTGCTGCTGTGTCCTGAGTGGGTGATGAAGTCATAAGGTGTACATGTATTTATTGCAGGAAAATGGGCTCCAAGCCGCTGTACAGTACTGAACAGATTCTCTTTAGAAAGCAGTTGCATGTTGAGTTGAGAGATCTTCACTACCTGCACACAACCATATGATGAAGGGTTTATATCAAAATGGCCGGTTATCGCATCCCTTTCCTGGAATTGTGCTGTAGGCCAGGAATAAAAAGTTAATGACCTCACATCTCTCATAAATCTGTTACGCCCTCAACTTCAGATTACTTAGTCGAAAGCACTGAAAGCCCTTTTGGCCGTGTATGGTCTTCAGTTAACTGTAACTACATTCATCTCCTACTCTAGATAGGTGAACGGCGATTGTTCGTGGTAGCGGATAGGTACTAACCGTTTTTATTAAATCATACCTCTCTATTGGTAGTACGGAGCTGAACATATGAGGTTACGGCTTCACTTCTTATGTATGAACAGCTGTTGGTGACTGTAGTATATTTTCAAAGCTTGTCAGCTACAAGTGACGAGCTCTAAGGTAAGTTATACCATCAATATATAGGCAAAAGCTGACGATATTACATAGTTAGACATTGAAATTATTGAAGCAATACAATCTTGTACTGGTTTAGAATTTATACTTTACTCTTCTTATAATTCGTCCTACACCACTTCGCACCACACTTCTCCTTTGTTTCTTCAGAAAGTAAGAACATCTGAGCATGAGGTCTCAGCAGTAGAGTTGGCCAACTTCCCGGAGGTCGTTAGCGGTTTTCATGTTCCTCATGAATGCCCATCGTTCTTCGTATCCAATATGTGTATTGGCCAATGTTCGAGGTCTTGTTCGCAATGAGAATGCCACACCAGTGTATAATACACATACCTCCAAATCCAGTATACCACGCATGTGTCATTCAGGGTATCTTTGCGTATTAAATCCAAACGCTCTTGTTATGTGCAGAATTGTGCTTCCTAAGCCAAACCAAAAATTCGATATGCGAGAACATTATGTTATGCTTGCGATTGTCATCCTGGACCTTCTCTCATCGGCATCTGTGTATTGGGCAGTGCGTTCGTGGTCTGCATTAGCCGACGACGAAATGTTTTCCGAAGGCCTGGCACTCAATGATTGAGGTCGAGCCAGATTCTGCTTGTAGCTTTGACGCTGCTCCAGATGTTGTGCAGCTTCACGTACTGTGCCCCAGCCACCCCATTGCTGAATCTCCTCTTCGGAAAGTTTTGCGTTCCATGACGTGCCATATTGTTGTGCCAACGACTCATTCCCAGAATCATCATGCCTAGCACGGCTGTGCTTCTGGCGCCGACTCAGCAACGTCCCTGTTTCTGTATTGTTCCACACCCAGCTGTTTGTCCCACTTTGTAGATCTCCAGATAAGAACACAAGAAGCTCTTCGTCCTCTGCAACAGACATTTTATCATCTGTCGTGTGCCGATCGAACAAAATCTGGAAAAACAGACTCAAATGTCGTCCACAACTTATGTTGATAGGCTTCTCGTCCCCAATGAGCGTTGAATAACGCAAGAGTACATGAAAGTCCTGCCATAACTGCTTAGACGCAAGGAAGAGCATCGATCGCCAGAGATGCGTACAAGTCAACGCGTTTGCGGCAGATTTGAGCCGCTCTTCTATGTTACTTACGGACGGACCCGCTGAGTAACATCGTGAGATGATTCTTGCCGTATCTTGTGCTGTCCGTGTGCAGTTTTCCATTGCTACTGATCTTTGTTCAGTCGAGCAAGCAGGTGACATGTTGTGTCGGTACAAGAAAAGTCGCGCATTCTGAAACTGTAGTAGTGGAAATATCGTGAACGGATCAAGTGGATTGCTGGAATCGAGCTGCAATTGCGAGGGGAAGCAGCTCATACAGTCTGACAAACGGGACTCGAACTTCTTTGTCGCTTCTAGTGTGATACATAAGGACCTGCACATTCGGGCTAATGGTGATAACAGTCTTGCTACATGAATTGATGCCAAAAGGACTGACGGTTTCTGTGGGTGCAAGTTACCTGGAGACAGATTCTCTTCTTCCTCGAGTATTTTGGGATATTCGGTATCGCAGTCTTCATCGTTGATCAGCATGGGTCGGCCTGTCTCAGTTGCCAGAACTCTGTGAAAGAATTAGTCTTGAGATTGAAATTTTGTTCAAGCTGACTTACCTGTCGCAAACATAAAGTGAGTACCATACTCTCTTACGCATTTCCCCTTCGATTGGTGACCAACGTCCTCCTTGAACATGGAGCCCTTGGTCCTGCGCAACACGAATTGCTGATCCGAGCCAAATCCAGCTTGTAGATCGTCTATTGATCTCATTCATATAAATACTGATGAGAAATGTAACAACGCCTTGATCAATTCCGATCTTGTCTGCCCACATATCCATGTGGGAATAGGCTACCATCACAAATGCCTCGTTGAGTCTTTTGATCTCTGGAATTTGTGAATGAAGTGCACCCAACGCAAGCACTGCAAAGGAAAGTGCAATGGTCTCTCGTACCACTCCACCCGTCAAGTCACTGTTGTATAGTTCCCATAGATTGCTACAAAATCGAGGCCAATAAAGTACCTGGAATGGATGGTGAACGCATTCGTAGTATGTGTCCAAGCAGATTTGTGCTATCTCACGAGGAGGTAGAGCCGCCAAGGGAGACGCTCGTCGATCTGAGTCGTCAGGCGCTGTGGTTGTTATTGGGGGCCTCAGCAATCCTCGACCAACATCCTGGAGTTGAGCTCGGGTGTTTGAGAGATCTTGTGGTGGCCGTGCTTTGAGCATGCGCCGAGGTGATCGACCAACGTCAGGCAATTCGGGAATTGCATCTAGTGAGGTAAGACCTTGATGTGCTTGCTGATTGATAGCATGTTCAGACGCTCGCACATGTTCAAGCTGCTGCCTGACATCGTGCAATTGTCTTTCTAAATCCTGCACCTGTCTATCTCAGTGTCAGATGTATAAACACTGTTCTGGGTGACATCCCGCTCACTTTATCGAAGACATTCTTCGGTTCGTGTCTTTGGTAAACTGACATCGCACGTTCCGGCTTGAACATTCTGTGCAACTTGTGAGTTCAGTTGCGTCGCACTACTGATTGTCAGCAAGTCAACGAGCCTGACCCAAATTTTTGCTTGCCTTCACTTTGCGCTCTCGACAAGCGTCGCAACTTGGATCTTTTCTTCGCTGTCGGTAGGCTCGTTTCGGATTCGGGAAAATGGACGTACCGCCGACGAGTGTAGATTGTTGCGCCAAGTGGTCCAAAGGAGAGCTCCTGTAGATTTCACTCGATGTAGAACTGAGATTGTTGGGTGAAGCAGATCCGACATTGCGCGGTGAGTACAGAGGCATCACCCTCGCGTCTGACCCGGTAAATAGATCCTCGCCTCCTCCATAGCCACGAGAACTTGTGTATGACTGACTCAAAACCGGTTGTTGTTCAGTGGTTGATCCAGGATCATGAAGACGTTCCTCAATATCAGGAGCGTGAGAAACCCGTTTTTGCATTGAGTAGGAGACGACCACCTCGACGTCGAATGTGGCTGTCAAAAAGCATTCCAAGTCACACAATAGGTAAAAGACTAAATTTTTAACTTCAAGCCTCTGGGCCTCGAAAGAGACAAAACCTCGCAGTGCCCGATGCCAGGTGAATGTGATTATACTTTGCTTTTGATTCCGATAGGGATGTTTGAGTGTGTCGGCCCATGTTCACATTGTGTCTCATTTAGATGATAATTAGTACATGTCGCAGTATGCGAAAGATCAGGCGAATCTCGTAACACTACTGAGCCATTGGCTGCAGGACATCGCCAGTAACACTACCTCTAGCTTCCGTCTTCAGACGAGGCCAGAAGAGCACAAGTTTGAAATCTGGAACACATTTCGAGACACAGATCGTCCTCGCATTGCTTGAGTGAATCAGTGAACAGCGGTCCATGGTTTGAGGGGAAATCAAATGTCCGAGTACTAGTCCTTGAATGGGCAAGAGCCACAACGGTGAAGTGCTTCAACGCTGCAACCAACGATGCTAGAGCCAAAGGCTAATGTTCCCGTTTGACTCCGGACAATTGCCGAATGTCGGTGTAGAGCAAGGATTCTGAGTAAGGAAGTGGAAGCGCGAGCTCGAGGCGACATTCCATTTGAGCATTTGGAAACTGAACCCACAGGTACTGAACTCAGAAATCGGTCGAGATTCCTTTCAAAAAGCGGACAAGACATGGAACAGCGTAGAAAGCCACAGGGATATAGTTACCGCTTCATATCAAGGTAGCTGTAGAAGTGATCGGGTAGAAGCGCCACTACAGCTAGCGGCGTTGTTCTGGCCAAGGATGGCCTGACACACCTGGGGGGACTCAAAAAGCGAACGGATAGATTGCCATACTGTAGTACTGTAGTCAATCTGCGATTAGACCACCACGTCCCCGAGGCGTGTCCTCTATTGTAGGATCCATGCTATGAAGAGAATCGGCTCTCGCCAACCATGCCGGGTGTCGGCAAACTCTGTCCTATTGTACAATAGCTCGAAGCACGAAGCTTTCCGCAAGCCACACTGAACTTCTGAATCCCAGACCGAGCCAATATCACCGCTTGCTGTTAGCTCCCGTGATTGGCCCAAAGTTTACTTCATGGTTCTTGGGTGGCGGAGGTACAGGTCACGTCTCGTTACGAGTACAATTCCTTGGTGACTTGGCTTTCTTGGATAAGAAAGCCTTCGCACATCCGAGCCAGGAGTGAAGCCGAAGTAGACCGAAAGCCTTCTTAGCTGACCAAATAGGAGATAGATGAATTCGGTGGTTACAGTTCGGTTTTCGGTACAAATCTAGGCCTTGGGAGACTGATTAACCTTTGGGCCCGGAAACAAAATACTGATAAACTTTGTGATCTGCTTAAATAGTTCAATGATTTGGTAAACCTTCCCCCACCGGATTGGTGTGCCATCGAGAGCATAAAATTGCACAATTCTAGGATCGTGTGTCATCGATAAGCGGATTCGACTGTAGACAACATCAATTGTTTTTGGTTTTGCTACACCAAAATACACTGACGAGATGTGTATTTGTTGAAGGGGGTCCATCCAAATACACAGGACTATCTCTAGGATATATGCAAAAGTCCGAGGTGAAGGCAGATTAACTCGTGGTGGGGCATTATTCAACGGGGTTATTACCTGGCACGCACTATAAGGTAAAATAGGTACCTACCAAAGTGGTATCTAGTAAGCCTCTATTGATACTTCTGTCTCGTCGATGCAGGAGCCAACATCAAACCAGAGGTTGCATCGACAGTGTACAGTAACCACACTCTTCTCCACGGATCACCGCCAGATTACAAGTATATGTAGCATCAGATTATGTACGATCAACTCGAGCAGGGTAAGCTAGGGCAAGTTCAATCCCGCATGACGACGCCAAAATCGCGTCGAAGCTTGACTCAAGCTGAGGTGAGATTGCCCCGGCCCGGGCTGGCTTTCCGCTCCACGTCCGCCTCATCCGACCTCGAAGGCCGTGGGACCAATGGCGAATGGCCGGCGACTTCCCAGCGTCGCGGGACGTTAGAGCGAGTCAATCCTTACCATCTGCATATGAAATCTGCATCAGTAGTTTCATCTCAGGCATCGGACGTGTGGCGCGGTCGGCGAAAACCCGAGAATTGGCGGTGTTGATCCTACGACACCACAAGGTAATCAGCTGGTCGGCGTACAGTATAGTATGTCAATGGCAGCAAGCATCTTGCACGAACGTCCCTTCTCTACTCATCGAACAAAAACACGAGTGCTTACGTCAAGTGATCTATCAACCAGCACAGATGTGTTTTTGGCACGGAGTCGTAGCCGGAGACACCTTCTCAAGCACAACGACCTAAGATGAGGATCGACGCTGTGCACAATGGTACAGATGCCATTGACGATTGATACCAAAATAAGCTACGAGGGCCTCGCTAAAAGCTGACGCTTAGCTGTAGATGTCTTTGCTAGCTTCCTGTCCGCTGCAGACCGCCATACAGATCAGAGTAGCGTGCACAATTTCGTGTCCAAACTCTGAGTGCCGTCCAACAGATGTTTAGTAGAGCGGGTGAGTGGACGAGCACGATGCACGCATACAATACTCTGTAGATGTGCTGTTCCGAAGTGCCGATGCTTGACCACACTTGTCTTTGGTCCAATGCCACTGGTTGTTCTTGGAGATGTGATCGACACACTTGCAAGCACCAGTATCGCTCATCATGCCAGTGATCCTGGCTAATACACACCATGTTGTGTGATAGAATACAGCTCAGGTTGGACTGAGTGCTCACGAAATTCTCGCCCCATGTCTCAAACACTGCTTCTCCTCGACGAAGAGCTCTCGTTAGCTCGGTCAGGAGCAATGAAACGACTGCAATGTCTCGCAGGGTTGCATGGTCAGCTACGACAGTCCATGCAATATTGTCTTCCGCCTCCAAGCTGAGAAACAATGCACACCTTCAAGGATATGTAGACACTTACAACTCTTCAGCCGAGTGTCGCCGTGATGGCCCCGACGAGCCCACTCTAGATCCACCGCCCCGGATCTGTCCGGAATGCCATCCCCTCCTGGATGGAGTGACTGAACAAATTTGTTTGCTGTGCCTTTCGAATTTTTGGGCCAGATGTGAACCAGTATGTCTGACATAGTTACATTGAAGCCTATGATGTTGGATCTTTGAGGAATGGTGAGCACACGATGACCTACACTCGAATCCTAACTGCTTCAACATTCACGAATCCTCTGGGCTCTTTCTACGCCATGGCACTAAACCAGTATTCAAGTTGACCATCAGTCGCATTGGCGCCAATGTTCAGTCGAGATGCGTGTTCTTGGCAACGTTAAATCTAGCCATGATCTCCTCAACGATACGAGCAAGGCCTTCCATTTCCTCCTCCGGTGTGATGCCTACGAACGACATGCTGCAGCCAACATACACAGGCAGCTTCATCTTCCGAGCCAGAATTTTGGACAGTCGTGTAGCATAGTCGATACTCGATCCAGTCGAGCATAACGCCGTGCTAATGACATTTCTCTCATTCAATCGCTATCGAAGCTGTCAGGAGGGACTCTTCGCTTTTCATCCATTGATATCTACTCACATCCGGCATGGCGTAAACAAAGCTGCCAAGCGGCGTAGCGGATGATCCATCTGCTCCGAGTTCAGAGGTGGTGAGGTGTATCATGGCGCATGCTTCCAAAAATGTAAGGTGACCATGTAGGATAGCATGCGGAGCTTTTGGAAGTGCAAAGGAAATCTCGACAGATCGAGCTGACGCGGCCATGACGCTTTCACCGCTTGCACACCACTCTCGCTACTACCGATGCTCTTCTGCGACGAAGCGAAAGCGTTGATTGTGATGGATTGCTGACGACTCTGCACGGGCTTTGACATACCGTATTTCGAGCAACCTTGAACTTACCGATCTGCATGGAGGGTGCAGAAGGTCCACCCACAGTGCCAAGACCTATTAAAAGAGCTTACATAACGTATTACTCTGTAGATCTGGTGCCGTCTCAACTTGGTTACCACATAGCTTTTCAATGACCGGTTATTGAGCTCACTGCCTTCCCTCTTAATGCTTGCAGCTGAACCATTGGACTTCGCGACTGACTAGTACTCGCGCGGCACAAATGTCCCATGAAGGTGCCGGGTCCACGCACAACAGGCGACCTTTTGACTCCGGACCTCTAGCCGACCCTGGAGAGCGAAACGCTATATTTGTGGTCCTTGATTCTTTTCGGTAGGTTGCCAATGGCAGAAATCCTTCGCATGCTGTTCGAGTCGTTGTTAGGAACGTTATGAGCTCGATGTCTCAGCTCGTTGCGTGCACACATCCCCTCAACTACGATATGTTGATCTACCTTTTGACTCGCGTCTCTTGACTTACCGCTGGAACACACCTTACCGAGCTGTTGGCGAAGGCTCAAAGAGCTCGACGTAGACGACTAGCGCATCACACAACTGACCACCATGACCATATAGCTCTTACCGACGACAAACACACTTCAATTCTACCCACCGTCGCCGGCAAAACTTCTACGCCCTTCAGCGATCTCACCAAGATCTCCTCAATGCGCCGCAAATCGCCCTTTTAGATACACTGAACGCTATCGACGATGCGATTGACGAAAACGCGGACATTGCGGAAGCAATCCTCACCTTGGCTCTTGAAACATTCGGGTTGCCGGAGGAGCCAGACAAGGAATCGAATCTGTACTGGAAGGATGCAGCCAGACCACTAGACTTGAACAAGGCACACTCCACAATCAAACAATTCTGGCGGGATTGGTCGCAAGAAGGATTCAATGCTGAAGTCGGCCCTATTCTCAATGCTATCCTAAGCGATTTGTCTACTAGTCTCAATGCGGAGCCGCATGAGCTGAAAATCCTCTTACCTGGTTGTGGCTTGGGTAGATTGCTCTTTGAACTTTGTCTTGCAGGGTACAACGCGGAGGGCAACGAAATATCATACCACCAACTACTCGCAAGCAATTTCATTCTCAACACCACAGATCACGCCAATCAATTTAAGCTATACCCATTCGTCGCTACCTTCAACAACCATTGGTCTCGCCAAGATCAATTAAGATATGTCACCATCCCGGACGTGCACCCGGCTACGGCAATCGACGAGAGACTTAAACTAGCTGAGGCAGATGAATCACGCCAGCTCAAACCACCAGGTGAGATGAGCATGACTGCAGGGGATTTCATTACTTCCTATTCATCGCCTGAAAATGCTCAGGCATTCAATGCAGTCGTGACCGTCTACTTTATCGATACAGCGCCAAACCTAATCCGGTACATCGAAACTATCAAAAACTGCTTGAAGCAAGGCGGAATATGGATCAACATAGGACCACTACTATGGCATTTTGAAGATCGAATCACGGATAAACATGACGTTCAAGTCGAAGACGAAGACAGAGAGGTCGCCGATACTGCCGTAGCAGCAGACAACGACGACAAAACAGGTATTGCCGAACCAGGTTCTTTCGAGCTCACAAATAAAGAAGTGCTAGCCCTAGTGCAGAGTATGGGCTTCGAGATCATTTCGCAGTCAGCGTTGCCGACCTCGGCAGGCGGCTACATACAACAGCCGGACAGCATGTTGCAAAATAGATATAGCTGTAGTCATTGGGTTGCTAAGAAGGTTGCATAACTCGAACGGGATTAAATCGTGTTGGACGATGTCCTTGTTCATACCCGTGCGTTTGAGAATTTGTGACCTGAATATCTCCTTGATGAAAGAGTAGGTAGCTGAAGCAACAGAGCGGGTAGGTAGGTACTAGATACCAGGCTTCGAAGTGGCCTCGAAGAATATCCTGCAAACTCAAATAACAAGACCATGGAAAGTCTTCTTGAGGGGGTTCCTTCCACCTTTCCAGCTAGAACGGAAATGTCAAATAGACTTACCGTCACCCTCTCCAGCTCAACAACAAAGACCATCATCTACTGTACCTTACCATTCCACCTAATTGCAGTGCAGACGTGACGTACCAAGTCCACCGACCGTGTCAACCGTATATCTGCCTCAGCAACACTACTATCCTTCGTCATCTCACCTGCCATCAAAGCCTCCAGTACTCACGGTATGTATCGAATACGCCACCAGCACCGAATTCGATGACAAAGCAATGATCCAGTGTACGAGGATGTCATACTCGACAAGCAAAAGGCAGGAAGTGAATCTATTGTTCCCGTCGTCTCACGACGTTCTCAGATTCACCATCCTATCGTGTCCCATCTCAACCCCCCACACCCCTTTTCGATTCTCACAGTCCTCTCACATCTCATCTCTCCTCCCTCTTCGTCCCCCACCCAACTACTGCAGTACAATATGAAACCCACAGTGAAATTCCTTTGACTCCACCTACGATCTCCACCCGCACGAACCACACAGATTACAATGCAAGTACTCAGTCCTCAAAAATTTCTTCTCAGATAGCGACACATATAAACACATTGGTGTCGTACTAGCGTGGTTCCTTAGATCAGTTGGTTAGATCACTGTGCTAATAACGCAGGGGTCACAGGTTCGAGCCCTGTAGGAACCAGTTCGTTGTTATTTGTTTTTTTTTTTTTTTTGTTTTCTCGGTTTTCTGTTTTTGGGTCTTGGGGCTGATCTGGTGGTGGTCGTGGTGGTGTTGGTATGTAGGATTTTGGAAAGAGGTGGTTTAGCTGAGGTATCTAGGTGCCTAAGTATGGGAATATTGATATGGTGTAAGCTTGGTATGATTGGGTCGCTACGTAGGTAGTATGTTGTGTGTTTTGTTTTGTTTTGTTTTTGTTCTGTTTCCATCTTGCTGTGCGTGGCCTCGGGATATGCAGAACATTAGTATAGCATGGTGTGTGGTATTGTATTGTGTTGTGTCATCTCGGTATACCACCTCCTCATAATCACAATCATACGCATGCGTGCGTACGTGCCTTTTCATACACCATCATCCCCACCCCTCCCCTCCACCCCCGCACTCTCCTCCTCACTCTCATCCTCCTCCCCTTGTTCCGCAAATAATTCAAACTCACTGTTCATACCGCCCGCAGCAAGGACACCGCGTTTCCAGAGTTTAACGGTGCCGTCATTGCCGCTGCTGAGTAGGATTTGGCCTGTTGGATCCCATTGGACGGACCAGGCGTCTGTATGGGCGGTTGGGAATGTTGAGATGGGTGTGACGTGGTGGGTGTAGGGAAAGGGGTGAGGTGAGCGGGTGGGTGGGGGGTTGGTTGGGGTTGTGGTTGTGTTTGTGTTTGTGTTTGCGGTGGTGGTTGTAGATGGGTGGAGGGCAGATGTTAAGTTTGAATGTTGGGTTTGGGGAGTGGGACGTGTTAGAGTGGTGGTGCTAGTGGATTTCTTGGTTGTTGTTGAGGGATTGAAGGGTAATGCTGAGTCCGTGGCTGTTGAGGAGGATTTGGGTTGGAGGGATATCTCGTAGATCGCGATGGTGCCGTTTATTGATGCTACTGCTAGGATGTCGGTGCCACGGATATTGGCGGGGCTGTATGCTATGTCACGGATGAGGGTGCCGGTTGATGTTGGCGGGTGGAGGGTCGGAGCAGGGACTTTGAGGACTTCGAAGAGGTAGAGGCGGTGGGTGGCGCTGCGGTCTGTGTTTGTTACGGATTTGGAAGGAGCTTGCTTGTGGGTGTTTATGATGTCGGGGTCTGATGTTGATCTGTATAGTTTGATGTGATTCATTGCAGCTACAGCAATTGACAGCTGAGTGCGGTCGTCGGAGAGCGAAGTGAGATAGGGCAGTGGAAAAGGGTTTGGATCAAACTGAACACGGAAGGAGGTCTGATCACTTCGTCCTGGAACTGGATGACAGACATGGAATTGACCGATCAAGGACCAGCTTTTGTATTCGTCCGGATTCGAAGGCTCGTATAGTGATAGCAAACCCTGACGGTCTATCACTGTGAGGAAGGTTGAGTTGCCGATTGTCTTGACATCGACACTCACAAACGGTACAAGCTGTTCAGACTTGATGGACCCGATTTTGCGGAATCTCCGGCCCGACATAGGTGCTTGTGAGATCTCTTGAGTCCATATTCGTAATTGCAGGTCGTTGCCGATGGTTACGAAATGGACGCCTGTGCTTGGATGGAACCATTTCGCATCACGAATCTCTGCATCATGAGCCGTAAAGATGTCGAGTTGCTGGCGTCGACCTGTCGAGGCATCAATGTCGTAAATGGCCACTCGATGGTCGATTGATGCGGTGAGGAGCTTACTGCTGTCGTGGTTTAGTTGAAGCACTGTTACGCGATCGGAGTGATCTGGTGAGAAGGGGGTTTCGAATGCCATAACGCTCCATCCAATTCACTAGGCATTTGCTGGTTCTTGATGGACGTCTAGTAAATTGGTTATGGCACTTCGCTTTGTTGTATAATTGTGGTTCATGGCTGAGCCAAGCCGACTTGTTTCCAGTTCAACACAAAAGAAAGATATTGCGAGAACCTTACACTTTCAGCACTCTGACACGAATATGATAGTGGATGTGATAAGGATCGTAGAGGTCTAGTGGATCGAGCTTGATCAGGAGTGGTTGCCCCGTGTCTGAGTACGAGACGGATGATGGGCACTGATTGAACAAGGAGGCTTAGAGCAGGGCGTGATCTAAGCAGGATGCTAGCTCTTCAAAGAAGCTGAAATGCCCCTGATCTTCAGGTCCAGATACTTGAGACGCGATAGACTAGTCGTGAGCCCGTCAAGGATCGAATTATACTTATTTGACGGTACGAGTTGGCACAAATCTACAAGTAGAGTCGAGGTGTGTTACTCTTCCTTCTATCATTGGTGGTTCGGGTCAAAGATATCGCGTATTCGATTCGGTGGACTGGGGAAAAAGAAATTCTGCAGCCTTGTGGATGACCAGGCTGTGGTCAAAGGACAACTGGCATGAATACAGGTCGACACTGGTCGTTCAGACCATCATGTCGACATGATGTCAAAGGAAGACTCTTATCGTCAGGCAAGGCACGTGGTATCAGTCAGTGACAAACTTTGAAATGCAGGAATCGGAACCCTTTGAACAATCGTCTACCTAATCACCATTAGCGAGGTCTCAGGACTAGTCATATTGTCATCAGCTTGTTGATTCTCAAGGTCTAGACATCGTGATGTCTGCTGAATTAAGCAAGCGAGAGGCATGGAGTCTTCTAACACTACTGGGCTGCTCAATAGCTGTTTTGGCAAATACCTTTCAAGGTGATGGAGCCCCTGTCGTGGCATCAATAGCATTCTCAGCCTTGGCATTCTCGGTCACTTACGCCTTTGTAAGATGGTCAGGGCCATCATTTGTAAAAGCAGGCATGAAGGGGAAAGATATTGGCAAGCTGTATCCCAAAGAGCTGTAAGCAATATCAATGAAAGCAATAATCAAAGAAAGTGCTAATCTTCTGCTAGTCCCGAGGGCATGGGTGCAGTCGCTGCAGCAGTATTCATTTTAGTTCTTATGGCCTTCATTCCCTTCGCCTTCTACAAGGACATTGTAGCGGCAACCTCAGGTGGCGGAAATCGAGATGTTCCTTCACCACCTACCATCCTCGAAAGCGTCGACACCGGCCGGTTTTTGCACCGCTTTCCTCACTCTAAACTCTCTGCCTATCAATCCGCTCTCAACACTCTTCAAGCAACCACCATCCTTGGTTTAGCAGACGACATTCTCGACCTTCGCTGGCGCCACAAATTCTTCATTCCAGCTGTGGCCTCTCTCCCTCTTTTATTGGTCTATTATGTCGACTTTGGCGTTACAAGTGTTGTGCTTCCGAACTTCTTAGTGAAGTATATACCGGGCGGTGCTCGCATCCTCAATCTTGGACCTTTTTACTATGCTTACATGTCTGCACTGAGCATTTTCGCACCAAACAGCATAAACATTTTCGCCGGCATAAATGGCATCGAAGTCGGCCAATCTCTCGTCATTGCTGGCCTCTTGGTTCTCAACTCCTCACTTTACCTTGTTCCTTTTCCAGGTAATCCGGTTCTTACCAACGCAAGCACGACACCACACCCAGCAACTGATTCTCATCTTCTAACCATGTACATCTTGCTGCCATTCATTGCAGTCAGTCTCGCACTCTATGTCCACAACCGTTACCCGGCCCGTGTATTCGTGGGAGACACATACTGCTATGTCGCAGGTATGACTTTTGGCGTGGTCGCAATCCTCAGCCACTTCAGCAAAACGCTTCTCCTTCTTCTCATTCCTCAAATCTTCAACTTTGTGTACAGCACACCTCAGTTGTTCAAACTCGTTCCTTGTCCACGACACCGCTTACCTAAATTCAACGCACGTACTGGCCTCCGAGAACCGAGCATCACGCCTTGGGTAGAGAAACAACCAAAACCATTTACGGTTAAGATCTTTTTGATCATGGAACAGTTTGGCTTGCTGCAGATCACAAGACTAGTCTCTGAAGCAGCAGTCTCCGATGGATCACAGACAGGCAGCAACGGCACAGTCCATGTAAATGGTCATAGCAAATCTTCGTCTTCCAGTGCCATCTCGCTGTCCAGCCTCAACGTGCCGTCACGCACTTCATCACCTAAGCCACCTTCTACTACGACCAAAGTCGGCGCTCAGGGCAAGATCGTGGCAACATCGAATCTTACGATAATAAATCTTTATCTTGTACATCGAGGGCCGCTACGAGAAGATAGACTTACGCAGGAGCTGCTGGTCCTTCAATTGATCTGCGGGCTAGCGGGTTTATTGATACGGCATAAGCTTGCGTTGTTTCTATTCGGGATGGACAACAGACCTGTTGATGGTAGTTGGAACCTGCTATGATAGGGGACGTAATATTTCGTGTATATACAGGTAAATTCCTTTTCTTAAATTCATGGTACATTCAAGTGATAGTCTTCTTGTGCCACGGCGTATATGCTGCTTGTAGCTGTTGCCATGTCCGATATTTATAACGTTAATACACAATAGCTACCAGTGAACGAGAGCCGCATATTTCGCTAGGATCTTGGTTCTCTAAAGTGCTCATGTGTTAACAGATTGACTATGCCTAACCACTTCGAGTATCGAATGGCTCGCACTGCTTATGACGTACTAACTAAACGCGCCAAAACGCGTCGTCCATGAGGTTCGCGTTCTCCAGTTGCATTGTTTAAGCGAAGTCTCGACTGCAATACTCGTATTGCGTTGCTCGTTCACAGGCTCAACTCGACCACAACTTTGACATCCGAACAGTCACAAGTTACACAATTAACATGGCTATTTCCTCGTCAGAACAACCAGTTCCGGAGGTTTTCCCTCAAGATAACATCAATGCGGACCACTTTTTGAAAGAGAACATAATCCAGAACAACGAGAATGCAGCAACAGAAAGCCCTCAGTCCACCGCAACACACCAGCCTTCAACTCACAATGGCATCGAGACGACCAGCGACAGAGTTAAGATGACTGTAGAATCAATAATGTCGCCATCACTCTCCAGTTCATTGGCCCCAATCATGAAGCTCGGTCCCTCACACGAAGAACACCAGTACCTTAATCTAATCCGCTCGATCCTTGCAGATGGGGAACACCGACCTGACCGGACTGGTACCGGAACTCTTTCTCTCTTCTGCCCTCCACCATTACGCTTTACTCTTTCAAAACCCGATCCTCAAAACCCACAGAATCCGAATGCATACCTCAATGTGCTTCCCTTACTGACCACGAAACGAGTGTTCTTCAAAGCAGTTGTAGCCGAGCTACTATGGTTCTTGCAAGGCAATACCAACTCAAGAGACCTGAGTGCACAAGGTGTGAAGATCTGGGATGGCAACGGCAGCAGACAATTCCTCGATAGTCTCGGCCCACCACAGTCATTACGAGAAGAAGGCGACTTAGGTCCTGTATACGGATTTCAATGGCGACACTTTGGAGCCGAATACACAGACTGCAACTCTGACTACACAGGCAAAGGCGTCGACCAAATAAAAGAGATTGTACAAAAACTAAAACACAAGCCATACGACCGAAGAATCATCCTCAGCGCCTGGAACGTCGGCGACCTAGCATCCATGGCTCTCCCACCATGTCATCTCCTCGCCCAATTCTACGTCAGCTACCCCAACGCCCCCCGCGGTGAATCGGCCTGGAGAAAATGGCAAGCCCAACAATCACAACAACACACAAACGGCACCACAAATGGAACAACACATCCCCACGACCAAGAACAACAATCACCACCAAAAGGCCGCCTCTCCTGCGTCCTCTACCAACGCTCAGCAGACACAGGTCTAGGCGTCCCATTCAACATCGCTTCATACGCCTTATTAACACACATGTTCGCCCACGCATGCGATCTGATACCCGGCGAATTCATACACGTCCTAGGCGACGCGCACGTCTACCTCGACCATATCGATGCGCTGAAAGAGCAGATCGCGAGGGAGCCGCGAGATTTTCCGGGTCTAGAGATACGCAGGGATGATAGGGGCAGTGCCGAGATGGATGGGTGGAAGATTGAGGACTTTGAGGTTAGGGATTATAATCCGCATGCGAATATCAAGATGAAGATGAGCGTTTGAATGACTAGCGAGGCAGGACGAGGGTCTTTGTGATATATCTTGTATGAATCTTTCCGAGAAACTGTCCAGAGTCTGTAAAATGATGATCCGCGAGGAGTGTATACTGCATACGAGACATTCCACTCGATGTCTGATCCTAATTAGCGGTACCAACCTTGAGTCAAGTCAACAGTGAAGCTCGTTGTGTATTACCGTAGCAGGGTGCCTAACAAGACCTACATAAACTAAGAGAAATGTGAAAGTAACGACTGCCCAGATACAGATACAAATATACACAAAACATAAAGATTGAGATGAATCGACAGCGTCAACCCAGGTCTTCGATACCGGTTTACTCTCAAGGGGTCCAGATGTTTGAACATTATATACTCAGAATACCTGGTGTTTACACATGTAGTACGACATGATAATTAAGACCACTGACTTGAAGACCTTTTCGGGTCATGTTAGTCCATTCACACACGGTATGTGTCCTGCCTTATGTGCATAGCTAGGTAGCTATAGTAGATGATGTTAGAAAACCCTGTAGATACCCTAGGTAGAATCCCTCTGTATGTAGAACGCCAGACACCATCGCTAAAACCAAATCAAATCAAATCAAATCAAACACCTTCATGGCCCCTATTTACCCAATTCATTCATATAAATATTCACACATCCAACCCTCTCACCAGCACCAACGATTGCCCACTTTTCACAAACTTCCCAACCACATCCCCAAAGCCCAGCACCCCACCCCCCTCAACATGATACACAAAAAGCCTCTTCTCCCCTTCACTCGCAACATGATTCAAATTCTCAACATTTAGCTTCGTTGCTACTAGATCCAAAATCTTGCCTATTTTCCAATTACTATCAAAATACATGGCCGCGGATTTTGGTAGGTTGTCTTTTGTGAGTTTGTCGGTGCAGCTGACGTGTAGGTAGATACGGTTCGGGAGGGGGGTTTTGGGGTCGCCTGTTGCGGTTTGTTTTAGGGTGTTTAGGGAGGTTAAAGGGGTGGACTTTTTGGTGGGATTTTGTTTTGTGGTGGTGGTAGGAGAGGATTTTTTGGTGGTGTTGGTAGTGCTACCGGGGGTATTGCTGCTGGTCCAGGAGGCTTTTAAGCGGGAGAAGCCAAGGCGGAGTTTTTCACGGTTGGTATCGAGGAGCGTGGTTGCGGGTGATGGTCGTGCGCCGAGGGGAGTGAGGGTTTTGCAGGAGTGGTCTTCTGGGAAACGGTGTTTTAGACAGTATGTTCTGTTGCAGGTTTGGCAGTGGACGCCTAGGTTTTGAGTTGTGTTGATGAATGTTTTACAGACGGGGGAGGAGCATTGTTGGGAAGTGAGGAGGGTTGGCTTGGTTGCGGTAGGGAGGGAGGTATTGGAGGCGGAGGCTGAGGCGGAGGCTTCTCGACGAGTTCGTGCCCATGCGCCGGGATTGCTGCATTGGTGCGCTGTCTCTGTACGGTGGTCGAGGCAGTAGTTTTCGCCGCATGATTGGCATTTGAAGGGGAGGAAGTCAAGTTGGTGGCAGTATTCGTAGGAACAGTGTGCCCCAATTGCCTCGACGTCGCCGCGATCTAGCATGCTGTAAGATGTGTCTGTGCCTGCGCTGGGAGCGGTTGAGTCGGGAGGTGGCGTTGAGGTTGACATGCTGGGCTAGATGTGAAATCCTGTTTTTATTTAAAGAGACTGGGAAGCGCAGGCCGCTTTGGTGAGTCGTCAGCACCATGCAATTTGTAAGGCTACGAGAACATTCGAAGATACCTTACGTGAGTGAAGATGTGCCTGAATGCGCATGTGAGCACATAAGTCAAGGTCTCGATGGGGTAAAGCGCGTGGGCTATGCCGCCGATGGCACTAATCTATTCTTAGATGTAGTGAGCTTAAGATCAAACACCTCCAATGTGCATCCACGATCACTTCCCATATCTAATTTATCTAGGTACACTTCGGACGTTAGTGCAGGATGAAATAGGCTTAATCATGCAAGACATAACTATCCCTGCGCGTGACATGATCAAAGGGGCCAGGCAAGTAATATCTCCTGAATGAACAGTTCATCCGCTCGAAGTACGATAAATGAATGATACCCTCGTGAAGGATGCACAAATAGCCAGCATCTTAAATAATCTCCGTTGTCATTCTGCTGTCACCTTGTATCCCGCAAATCTCACAGTTGAGACATGCGCCCGAATGAGCCGTGTTTCAGTTCCTCCCATATCATGGTCCACACTTCCCACCTTCTAGATAACAATCCCTTATATTCGATTTATCTCAACGCAACCGGCCCACGCCTATCTTGATTCCGAGACTCTATTGTTGAACTCCCTCCTTCTGACCACGAAATAAATATGGTCATGTTGTTGTACTCCGTATGGAACAGATACTGTCCTTAGCCCATCCACAACCTTAGCAATTTGACTTCTCCCCTTAGTTTTGTAACCTTCTGTAGATCGACTTTCTAGTCCACATCTCCATCTTCCGGAATATCTTCGACAACTTCTTTAGCTTTCCCTTTCCGCCGTGGCAATCTACCCTTCAGACTCTCCTCCAGTGGTAAAATGCTCTTCTTTCGCTTTCCTTTTGCTCGCGCGCCAACATTCCATACTTGCACGCCTCTGTCAGTCAAAATGATGAGTTCATCTTCTGTGATGCGCTTCTTGCGCTTTGGTATCTTATCTGTGTCGTTATCTTTCGGAGATTGGCCAGCCACTGAGGTAAGTTCGGAAGAAGTATCAGCAGGCGACTCTGTTGCAGCCGTCGTCGAACCCTTACTAAGATCCGAGATTATGGCCTCTTTTTCTGACGCTTCACCCGTCTTCATTTCCGGCGTTGGTTCGGACTCGAGGACCGCGATATCTGTACTTGTTTGTGTCTGACACGGGGGAGGCGTAGACTGTGGATGTGGATCAGAAGTTTCGGCACTTGGCATTGCAGTCCATACTGGCTCTGTCGCAAACTCGGGTTGTGACTGCTGTTGGGGTGATGGTGGTGGTGGTGAAGGTGGAGCGGATAGTATTTCAGAGACAGTTTGTTTAAGCTTCGGCATTGTCTTATGCAGAACAGGTAGGGGTGCAGGTGGCACATCACCATTCAATCTCGCATCTAGTGAATGAGTCTGTTGATGCTTTTCTTTCTCAGATCCAGTTAGTATGGTAATCTCACAGTTCGAGACTTCAGGTGATTTTTCTTTTCTCTTGGATGAGGGTTTCGCTGGCTGTACTGGGACATTGATAGATGCTGGACTCAAGGGAACTATTCCGTTAACTGCTGGCAAAGCACCGCTTGCAAGAGGTGGTACGGTGTTTGTCGCTGGTGCTGGGATCAAACTTGTTGGCGGTGAAAGTGGAGTTTCCACCTTGATGGTGGGCGTGACCATTTGCGTGCTTTCCTCGTCTATTAATGATGTCGTTGACAAGGACGGTAATGAGCTCGAAGATTTTGTTTCGATACTTGCTGGATTGGTCAGTGTAGACACAACCTCTTGGCTGGCTTCGTCCTCCGGAGCTGACATGTGCGGCACATCGACAATGTGCTGCTCATTGCTGCCTTGCAAGGACGATGACTGCTCCTCCGCACTTAATGGCATCAGCATCTCTTCCATCGCCGAATTAGCATGAGTCTCGGTGATGGTCGGCTGTGTTTGGGCTTCCGAACTTCCAACCAGAGCAATAGCGGGATCAACATCGCTATCTTCAAGAGCAACCACTTCAGCAACCACTTCTGCTGCTCCATCTTCGCATGGAACTTGGCTAAAGCCCTCCCCTTCAACCACAGGCTCGGGAACATCCTCTTCTTTAACCACAATCACAGTCTCAGGCACGTAGGTATCCGTTACTGGTCCCTTCGCGACTGACCAATTCAGCTTATGCGCCACAGCACCCTTCAGGTCAAGAACAATAGGCTGAATTTCAACGATCCTCCATCCAAGGAGATGTCGGTCCTTATTGCGATTGTAATAGTTTGTCGTTGTCGAGGCCCATGGTTTTCTAGATTTCTTCTTTCTCCTCTTAGACTTGAGTTCGTCATCACTAGAGTCCACAACCACATCCTCACAGAGAACCTTGGGATTGATGGGATAGACGTAGACCTTGTCCCACATGGCGATCGCAATCCTTGTACCGGCCGGACTAACAGCGACTATCTCTTTACCTGTTAGGTTGGTGTGCAGTTCTTCGAAGCCCCATAGTCTTGCCACTACTGTGCTATTACCTGCACTCACATGCGTCATACGTTGCAATGAAATTGTGTGTTCACAGTTTTCGGGATATAGTCTGGTTTGGCTTCGCAGAATGCAGAGTACACGAACTTGATTTTCGTGCTCGTCATCTCCTATGTCGATTGTGGACAATCCAAGGCACAGATGGGTCTGGAAACAGAATGAATGTTGATTCATCTCGTCCCAATAGGTCGCATGAGTACCAAAGAACGGCGTATCAACATTAAATTCAAAACCGTCGAACCTGATCACATTAGTTGACGCATATTGGTCGTATTGAGTACTTGTCGTCGAGGTGACTTCAAATGGTACCACGCTGCCTGCGTCATAAAGCTTGATACGTCGTCCTTCTTTGAAGAAAGCTATACTTCCTGGCAAGTACTCAGGCGAATCATCGTCGTCAGAATCTACATTTGTGCGCTCCGGCTTGCCTGCTTTAGGCCACACGATTTTCTCCTCATACTTGACAGGATATAGGAGCTGTGCTTTGGTTGCAGTGTAGACTACAATGGTAGCATCCTCTGTTGGCCGACCCTTTGGTGTATCTCGATCCCACAAAACCGCGCAATGGGTGGTGCTGTGTACGGCCAAGTCGCGTGGAACATAGTCCAGATATGGCTCGATGATGAATGTTTGAGAATCCTCGATTGTGTAGACGTCGAAGTGGACAATCCGGTACTCGTCCAGATCACTGATCACCTTTCGTTTTCTACCACACCCAATCTTTGGTTCTTGATGTGAAAGATAAAATTGTGCTAGCCGTGCGTTGGCGGTCGGCTTGAAGCTAGTCTGATCAAGCACTTCTGCTTCGGACTCATCACTGACGCTTTCATATCCAGTAACATCCAAGTCATCCTCCTTCCGCCATGATATCAAACATGATACCCATCTAGCCCACTGCACTAGTTTCAATATCTTTACGTTCTGTCCAAAGTTACCTTCAATTCGCTCCTTGATGGAACAATGGTTCGTGTACATGTTCAACATCTGACTCTCTTTGTACACAAGCGTCATACGAACATAATCGGCATCGAGACCGCTAATTGATGAAGCAGATGGGTCTAGTTGAGCGTTACGAACGAGATGTTCATGCATATTAGCTGTGAGACTGGCGCCATAAAGGTGATTGGCAGCTCTTTGACGCAAGAGCAGGAAGAGCTTTTCGTTGTCGATGTCAGAATCCTCATATGTTGATTTATCACCTGGTATGCGAAGGAGATGGCGTAGTAGAAGCTCGCGGCTGGATTTTGCGATGTGCTGGAATTGTTTTGAGGTCCTAGTTAGCTGAACGAAAGTCGGTGTCGAAGAATGCAGCAAGATATTGGCAATGAGCTCGTCGGGGATATCAACACGACTCTGCAGCCTCGAAAGCGACCTGTGCGCATCTTCTGCCATTACAACGAAGGGCAATTCATACACGCTATTCGATCTGGCATGGATATCGCGAATAAAGTAAACTATCGCATGCGGAAGACGTGGAAAGAGGCTGCTATGTGACCATGTAAATGATTTTGGTTTCAGGTGTGTAGACCAGCGAGTGTGAAACCAAATAAGTGACAAAGGAAGCTGAAGTGTCAATGAGGTCTGTTGAGGTTGTCAGGCTATTGTGGCTGTCTTCGTGGTCGCTTCGAAGTGGATTGATAGATGCGACCGCTTCGCCTTAAATGGAGATCCGGCGTTGTCTAGCCACAAATGGAGTAGGCAGGCGCAAACCTTCCACCGCTCGCAATGCAAACGCGATGGTGTTTGTCGGTTTTCCAGATCGTTGTAGTGCTCGGCCCTTGAGACCGGACACGAGTCGAAGGTGATACAGCGACTGCAGAATTTGAGGGGTACAGTATATGGCTGAAGTTGGCTTAATTGGCACTGATAACGGATTGCTAGGGTCGCGAATAAATATGTACTGTAGAAAATCTGTCGACAAACTCTGTCAAAAGATCTATCATCTACTGTGATGAATTTCGTAGGGATTGTGTCGCCACTCTCACGACTGTGGTATGTTGAAGCAGAATACTAATAGACTATAGGCAGCCAGCCAGAGTGACTAACGATCAGGAATACAGGAAGTTGAAAAGTGCCAAATCCTCGCACATCTGCGCCGAGTCGTGGCAGAGGTGTGACCGGTGTCTTGTTGAGCCTTGACCACCTGGCACACTTGGCAGCCTGGTTTTAGGCAACATGCGACAGACCTGGCCAATGCTCGTAGAGTGCCATCATCTGCCCGTTCAGCCGTGCATGACAATCAACGTAATGGCAAGGGTACCCATTCGTAGATGAGTCAATCGTGGGGGACAAGGGATTTCACGCACATAAAAACCGTCTCTCTCCGTTTTCGTGTGCAGTGCTCGATAAGTAATATATGCTTTGATAGTACTATCAAATCTAGTGCATGACCTAATGCAAGATGCTCTACATCGATGCCATCTATTTCTACTCGAAATCCTCATATGTACTCCTGTGCCTGATGATGTCCTAGACGAACCACAGTGTGTCAGCCTTGTCAACCTCAGACCGATTTCGCCTGTTCATGCAGCCATTCCAGGATGCTTTCGTAGCATAACACAAATTGCCTCAGGTTCTGTACCATACTGAGTCGTTGATGTCGGAAGTCTTCAACTGTTTTCGCCACCAGGTCGATATCGTTTCGCTGAACCCAATCATCCTCAGTGTCAACGTCCATTGCATCAGGACTCTTCGTACTTCGAGAGTGTCTCTCTTGGCGTTGCCGTTTGAGCATATCAATCACCGAGTCAACTGTACAAAAAGTACCCGTTCGTCCACATCCTGCACTGCAATGTACAACGATCGGCTTTTTGCCATCGTCCACAGGATCGTTTGCCGTGTTGGTTGAATCGGTGACGCTACGTTGGTATTTGTTGACCAGTTCGATTAAATTCAAAATGGCGGTAGGACTTGCTGGCGCTCCGAAATCCGGCCATTGGGTGTACTGTAATTGTGTGATATCCCGCATCGGTTGGAACGGGTAAGCCGAATGCGAAATTGTCAAATGTCGAATTATCACCATGGGTTCTTCCTCTTTCTTTGCTGGCTCGGCCGCCTTAGTACTAAAATTGAAAGTCTTCTCTACCGCAGGTGTGGTGTTGGATGTAGTTGATCGACGCGTACCAATGCTTGGTCTGACTGGTGCCCTCTCCTTGGACGCACCAGATCTTGCGAGTGGCACCGTTTTCTCCATAAGCAGTCGGATCTTGAGCGGACCGAATTCACCAGACTTCCAGTATGCATGGCTCTTCACCTGTCCTCCCTCGGACTCTGCTGTCAGCATAACGAGCACTCGGGCATCTTGCTCCCATACCACTTTCCAGAAATCCTCAAATGTTGTCGGGATCGGTGCCTGTGTGGCAATATATCGCCGTTTGGAATAGCCTGCTTTGACATAACTGGCGTTCACGTAATCACAGCCATGTGAAGGTACGTTTTGCAGCTTCACCCTAGAGTGTTCGTAAGGAAAGATGTTGTTATACCTATTTTTCGATCCCTTCTCAATCCCAGCTACCTGTACCTCATTCGTTGGATACCCGTGCTTTGGAGTGCCATACGTCACGGAACACGATAGAGCCTTTTGCATTCGTTTCTGCTCAGCCTTCTCTATGTGTAGAAATCTGTTCGATACCTCCTTACCTTCGTCCGAGATGGATGCTGCTCTTCGCAACCAAGCTGGCAGACGCTTCTCCTCAGCCTCTGTCATGTTCGTAGGTTTTTTGATCGGCAATTGCCCAACACCATCAAGCAAATCCATGTTCTGTCTGATATTACCAAAGAAAGGGTTCGCTGCACTCTTAGTTGAAGGGAGCTCACAGCCACCTGCAACTGGTAATTTGATGTGGTTCGGTGGAGGCATAGACAACGCAGATGAGCCTCCCTTCGCAGCACTACTACCTGAATCGACGAGACGAGGAGCCAGTTTCTGAAGACCTTGGAAGCCTCCTTTAACGACCAATCCTCGGCCTTTGAAGCCCTCTGCAGCAAATTTCTTTAGCACTGTGAACGACGTAATGGCCTCCTTCGGCAGCGAAGAAGTAGCATCATAAACTATGATATAAGCCGCCTCCCGCCACTTGGCGAATTCGACTTTGTCGTCGTCTGCAGTGAATGTCTCCGCGAGCTTCTGAACGGTGTAAGCAGGCCTTTTGAGCAAGGTTGTCGGAATACAGAGATTCAAGGCTCCACGTACACGCGCCGCAGAATACTGTGGAAACACTCGCAGGTCAAGGACGAGTGTTTTCTTAGAATACTGATCTATCGCTTTTGCCACCTCTTGGGGTGCAACCATGGCATAGTTGTCTTTCTGTGGTGCAGGAGGCAATGTTTCCGAACGCTGAGCTCGTAGTGCATCTAGAGACGCTTGTATCTCGTGTGCGGGCAGAGAGAGGCGAGCATTTTCGTGATCAGACACACCGGGTCGTGGAGATATCGACACAGGAGATGCTTGTCTTCGCACCTCTGCGAAAAAAGGATTTTCATATGAAGCAAAAGCGGGAGCACCACCTTCTCTGATACCTTTTGTTCCTTCTGTCTTGCTCTTGCTCAAGGGGGCACCGGATGGAGATATGGGGGAGTCTGTAGGTCGATCCGTGGTTGGGACTGTGGTAGGAGAGAGTTGGTTATTGGGGAGGTTATTCAGAGAAAAAGAAATGCTTTTTTCAGATTGTCGGCGGAACAGTTCAAATTCCGGGTTTCGCTCATTGCTTAATGGTCTTGAGGATGATCTTGAGCTGTCATTTGTCGCATTCCAATTCTGTCGAGCGTGGGGTCCAGGACCCGAGTCGGTTGGGATCGAGTCATCCCCAACCACGAATCCAAAATAACAGGAGCTCGGGCTTTTGGCATCTCTAACGACCTGGGGAGACTTGGTGCTGGCCGCCAACTGCGAGGTCTTTAACTGTGTTGTAGGCGTGATCATAGGTTGAGAATTGCGAGAAGTAGGAGCAGGACGAGAGGATCGAGAATTCGAATGGGAGTGAGAAGAGGCCTTCCAGGTGGAAGGAGTTGCTGCTGTTGTGGCCATCGTTTTTGTTCTAATCGGAAAAATGCCGAAATCGAGATCGGTCGTTCTTTGAAGTACCTTCCTCCTTTTGCAGTTTTCCGATGATTGGTTGGATCTGACTTATGGTCGGATCGTCGATGTATCGATCCTCGTACTGCAGGGCATGATGATCGTCTGCTCGGGCGAATTATGCGGCAAAGATTGTTGTTGAATGGTATGAGTACTTAAATACCGACAAGGATTTTGGAAGTAATGATAGGTAGTATGACGAGGGAGTAGTGGCGGTGATTTAGGAATCACAAGTCTGGGGATGGTGTGAAAGATGACGTCGATCGTGTGAGCACAGAAAGACACTGAAGTGGCTCCTGAGCAGACAAATGCTCGCTGGGATGAGTCAGGTTTTTCAAGGAATAACTAAAGAAGCAAAGCTATGGGGGAAGCATCAAGAACTGTAGATCACGGAGGTAGTTTCAAAGTCAAGAGGAAAGGCACGAGGAAATGGTAGGACCAGTGCGTGTTCCAGAATATTACAGTACCATGTTATGCTCAAGAAAGGAAACTCTGCAGATAGAGGCGTGCTAGGTGCGTTTACAGTACCCAGATGGCGTAAACTCTGAATCTGGACCAAGGACCCTGAAAAACCATGGTTGATCGACTTGTTTATTACTATACTGTGTTGAGTCTGTGTCTAGCCTTTAGGTACCATCCGCTAACCATTTGGGACCATAAGAACATGAAATCGTGTTACTGATGGCGAGACAATTCTGAATCAGGTACGAACCCGAGACTTGAGTAGAGAAAAAT
Source organism: Neophaeococcomyces aloes (assembly GCA_022813445.1). Lineage (NCBI taxonomy): Eukaryota > Fungi > Ascomycota > Eurotiomycetes > Chaetothyriales > Neophaeococcomyces > Neophaeococcomyces aloes. The sequence goes on from JAKLMK010000023.1 coordinate 240,190, forward strand.
GGATAGTAAATACAGCCAAGGACTGGTAAGCACATTGCCAATTGATATGAAAAGCTCGGCGGGCTCCAGTCGACTTACGCTGTGTGGCTCTGTGTGATAGGTGATAGTCGGTAATCAAGCGAGCATACTCGGAGTGCTTGTTGTCGTTTACGAGTGGCTGCATACTGTACAGTACCATGCAGCCGAAAGCGTGTGCCATCTCAATGAATGGACTCTGAATGATGTAGGGGGCGCCAGCTAACTTCGCACTGCAGTCGTTTTCCGCAATCCCTTTTGTGTTCGCTTGCTTGATCTAATATTCCACCATCAAAGCTTTGCACGTGCTGCAACACGACAGTGCACCATCCGCTGTACGATGGAGATTGCACCTTTATATTGATATGGTCACGCGAGTAAAGTTGAACAGCGATTGAGTCGTTTACAGAGCCATTCCTGCCCAAGCCATGAATGATGCCATCAGATAAAGGACGAGGGGTCTGTGGAAAGCTTATTTTTAGCTTCCCACGTTTCACAATCACTGCTTCGGCAGCAGCGTGCTGTATCCGGGCTAGTCATTCAAAGCCTCTCGTTGGCAGCACACAACCTGCACATGGAGGGAGCAAGTCGATCTGTCACTAGCCGGCGATTTAACCAATATCAACTGGGTTGTTGGCGTCCTCATTGTCAAACAACATGCATGCTGGTACGTTGTGCGGTGGATATTATGTGAAGTACTGTAGGTAGGCATGTCAGTGCTTACTGTATCATAGATCGGTGGTACGAAGGAGAGGCTTTATATAGAACTACTGTATGTTCGTTGAGTAGTAGGAACGGGTAATGGCACTGGCAACCCAGTTTGTAGTTAGTATGACCAGACATTGATGAAGCAACCCAGCTGGAGCGTTGCCAGAGTTGGTCCACTGCTTCCGCTTACCAAGCAAGTACCAGTGATAGCTTTAAGAGCGGGTAAGTCTTGACATCAACCATGTAGTCCATGGAAGTCGACTCAATGGATCGATGGTTCAGGCTTGATTGGATATCAGTCGCTGCGAGTCTTTCTTGGCACAAATTCCAGAAGAAGGTATTTTATACCTTCGTCAAATGAAGTTTCAGCACAGTCTGCAAGCATCCACAACAGGCCAGTGTCAAGGACACAGTATAACCCTATTCAAGTAACCGTGCAATAGGACAACCACTGCAATATCACATAATGTCAAGTGTTCACTTCCACCCTTGATAGTCGAAAGAGTCAAGCCCTTTTCTCGGCGCTACTTACGGACTTTGAAGGTTGATGGCTTCATAGCAGCTGATTTGTCTGCTGTTGAAGTACTGCAAAGCCACGAGCAACAGTCCCTTGTGTTCCGTGACTAGCCCTTGTGATACCGGATAAATGCGGAATAACCAGGGAGGAATTGTTCCCGGCTCATCGACATGCAGGCCTGTATGTATATCAAGCTTGTCGGAGCCAAGACCACAATTTTGACCAAATTTTCTTTACCATATTTGTCCGCCTTCCGAGAATGCCAGGAGCCGTTCTCGGTGAGCTCAGCAATAGATTGGCAATGAAGTCCAACAAATGTGGTTTCGCGCCGACGCAGTGTCCGGAGCTCTGCAGGGCTGTAGGACGTCCATTCGCTTGATCGCTCGCAAAGATCTGGTAGTATGCCATACACTAAGAGGTGTTCGAGTTGTAGACGAATGACAGAGCCGCACTTTTATAGCCTACCATCTGGCTCGCCTTTCCACCGTTCAACTCGTTTTTGGTCCCAATTGTCAAGATCTTTTGCCATGAGTCTATAGTATTCATCTCTTTCCGTGGTACCGCCTTTAGTCAGTACACGTCTTCTCGGATTGTAACTCAGGCTACCATCGCCTTCTGCTCCACCCTTCAAGCCGATTTCCATTGCTTCGCTTCGGGTAAGTTCTCGGTGCTTTCGATCGTGTCTCTCATAACGAAGAGCAGTTGCTGGCGTCAATAGAAAAGAGGCGCCGACCATTAACGAAAGAAATGGCAATCCGAACATTAAAAATGGCCGACGCATCACCTGCTTGCGGTAGAACTCAGAGACTCGCTCTTCCCATCCTGCGCCAGATTTACTGGAACCTTTGAATCGCCGAGATTCGAAAATCGGCATCTCGATTGATAAAAAGTGACTGTGTAGAGATCACAAGAATTGAGAAGCAGTAACGCTCATGTTCAATGTGGTAGATCATCAGACCTTCTGTCGACCAAGATAGAACGCTAAGACTTTTGTGGAGACGCGTTTGAAGTAGCGCTACGAAACGCGACTTTCAAGTTCGTGTGGTGTTCTGATTAGATTATTGACAGCCTGCGGTCAGTCCTTAGCAGCTTGACATCTGTTCGTTCTCTCCTATAGAGTCATGTCGTTTTTTAGCCAGCCCAGTGGAACTGGCAGTTCCAGTTTGCTTGGAAGTCTGAATCTTGATACGAGCGTACCTTCTGACCCATCCGCGAAGCGCAAATCCATATTCGAACCACTATCAACAACCACAGCTCGAGGGCAATCTCCTATGTTCAGTGGCCTCGGGGGTAATTCGCAGCCAACGACATCCTCTGGCACACCTTCACTTCCAACATTCAGTTTAAATCCACCACCAAGTACAAATGCAACTGTCACCCCAGCACCAGCAGCAGGCAGCTTGTTCGGAGCCACCACAACTACTGCTACTCCGGCACCGACTGGCCTCTTTGGCGCTACTCCTGCTACTGCTGCAGGCGCTTCCACTGGACTATTTTCCATGACAGCGAAGCCGACTACGAACATTTTCAATCAAGCAGGTGCCACAACGTCCACGACACAGCCCCCATCTTTCAGCCTAGGATCGACCTTCGGTCAGTCAACAAACACACCGAACTTCGGATTGACAAACACAGCTCAGCCCCAGAATGTGAACACCCAGTTCGAGTCAGCCCCTGCTTTCGCAAAGGAATCCGCATATTTCAATGGACTTCTGGAGAGACAGAAGAAAAAAGTCAAGCTCAATAATGCCGATCATGTTGGCCAGTTGGATCAACTGCCGAGTATGAATATGGACCTTGGTGATCTCGCGAGGCGAGCGCAGGAGCTCGGTCAGAAAAATCAGAAGCTAGGCCATTCTACTGCAGGAGATAGCAGAGCCCATTACCTCTTGTCTGGTTCTGGTGTAACACCCGGCCAAGCATACAGAGATTTTCAGAAGCTTGACGCTGATGTCCCACAACCTATAATCTCATCCACTCGTGTCGATTTTGCAGAGGAAGGCAGCGCCTACCTCAAAGGTATGCAGACCAAGGGGAGAGAGGCTATGCTCCGCGAAAGCATGGATCGTGTCTACCAAGACGTCGACAAGTTCATCGAGGAAAGTTTAGGCATCGATTTTGACGAGCAGAAAAAGAGGATTATGCAACATTTTGGCCTCATTGCCAGAGACGACAACACTGATGGCTCCGGAGCATTTACCGGCAGTTTTGGCCGCACTCAATCACCGGCAAAGAATAAAGAGAGCAGAAGGAGTGTGTTTGGCAGGTCCGCACTGGACAAGTCAATGATTGGCAACGCCAGTTCCGTTGCAGGCAGCTCCTCCTTCTTCGGCGGCCCTGTCACTAACATATCAAGTGGGCTGAGTAAGCATCAGTCCATCCGTGACTTACGTGGCAAGGAGCGTGCTTTTGTCGACAAGGTTGAAGCTATGAATAAGACCCGACTTGAAGAGAGACCATACAATGTTCTACAAGAATACAAGGCAGTGGAAACGGAATTTCCTCGAGATGTTCCGAAGCAGCTCGTTGATGCCTACGAAGCGCTCGAGGACATCACAAAAGAGAGCTCGGCCACTCGCGGTCTAAAAGAACGACAATTTGTTAAGGCACACGCGGAAGATGATTCTAATCCTGAAGAGGCAATCAAGCTCAAGAAGCAGATATTGTATGGTTCACGAACTTACCTTGAGAAGTCCTTCTATACAGAGGTTGAAACCCTAATCAGAAGCAGCCCTCGGACTGCACAGATAGGGGGCATGCCATCTATCATCAACAAAATCCGAGCATATATCCGAGTCCGGGCTGAAAGACACGATTTAGCACCAGAAGGCTCGGACCTGCAGCAAATTGGTGAAAACGGAGATTACTGCTGGATTATCATATTTTATCTCCTGAGATCTGGGTTTGTGAAAGAGGCTGTGGATTATGTCAACAGTGATACCGCCTTTCAGTCAACTGATCGGCGCTTTGTCTCCTACCTAACATCTTATGCTAACAGTCCTGATCGGAGGCTTGGCAAGAAATTGCAAGACATGATTGATGGTGAATACCAACAACGCGCCAAGAATGCGCCGAAAGGAACTGTTGATCCATATCGTATGGCATGTTACAAAGTAATTGGAAGGTGCGATCTGGCACAACGAAATCTTGAAATTGTCGGACAAGGTGTTGAGGATTGGCTGTGGTTGCAGTTCTCCCTGGCACGGGAAGCTGATTCGGCTGAAGATGCGGCTGGAGACGTGTTTGGCTTGGATCAGATCTGCGAGACTGTCCGTGAGATTGGCGAAAAACACTTTCCAAAGGCACAAACTGATGCGGCAAACTCATATGGCACGTTCTTCCTGATGCAGATTCTGGCTGGAATGTTTGAGCAGGCTGTGGATTACTTGCACAGCTACAACCCCCTCAGTGCTGTTCACTTTGCCATAGCACTCACTTACTATGGTCTGTTGCGTGTATCGGATTATCAAACTGCTGGGAATGAGCTTTGTAAGTCAATGGAGACCCAATGCTGGGGAAGAAAGCTAACAAAAGTAGTGACCTATTCAACCAAACAACAGCCACAAATCAACTTTGTCCCCCTGGTTGCGTATTACACAACGCTTTTCCGAGCCGCCCTCCCTGTACAGGCAGTCGATTACCTAGCCTTAATCTGCCTCAACTCCGACCTCACACCAACATCGATTGGCAATGTCCACACAACCGCCTGTCATGAATGTCTTCGCGAACTTTGCCTCGAAACCAGGGAGTTTGCAGCCCTTCTAGGCGACATTCGCTCTGACGGTTCTCGCATTCGCGGTGCCATTGAACAACGTGCAAAACTCATCCGCTTAGAATCTCAAGAACAGTTTCTCCGCTTCATCACCAGCCAGGCCGCCTCAGTCGCTGATTCCCGTGGTCAAGTCGCTGATGCAGTTCTGCTTTACCACCTCTGTGACGACTATGACAATGTTACTGCTGTCCTCAATCGCGCCCTTGCCGATGCCGTGGCTGTCGAACTTGGAGACGCGCCCATCTCTCTTCAACCATTGAAACCTCGACACACCAACGATGGGTCAGACAATGCTTCTCAGGCATCAGGGTCGACTCAACCTAACTCCTCTCTCTCTCTTACACAGTCGACTTCATCTCCGGCCGAGCTCGCGGCGAACATGGCAAATCTCTACAGTAGCAATGCCTCCTACTTCTCTCGCATCACATCATCCAACCGGGAAACCCTAAGAACGCTCCTCGTGATGCTTTCAGCTCGAGCAAAAATTGAGCATCCAACAGCACCGGAATACCTCCGTGCTCTTGAGGAGCTCAACGAAATGAATATCCTCCCTCTGGGCGCACGTGGCGATATCAGCAAGATCCGGCAGATGGCAACAGCGTTCTCTAGTCTTCCACAGGTTGTCACACGTTGTGCAGGGTTGGTTATACTTTGGTGTGTTAAAGCTATTGGAGGTGAGAAGGAGAAGGTCGCTAGGGAGGGAAGTTGGGGAGGTACAGAAGCGAAGGAGCAGATGGAGACATTGAAGGGCCAGCTTGGACAGATAGCGCGTGACCTAATGGTCTTTGCTGGGCTGGTCAAGTACAAGCTTCCGGCGCGTGTATATGATCTGTTGACGAGAGCGGGCGGAGACGTTGGAGATTATTAATGGTTGACTTACTGACACTTCGTTGAGGATCGTATCGAGCGCGAAGAGTATTGGTTCCGTGGACGGATTTGCGAGGGAGCGTACTTCCATAAAAAGTGATGAGGCTTGAGTGTTGATCAGTTGACGTGGCATTAATAAGGATGTTCCCCTCAAGGATGAGATAAAAGTCAATCCCACAGCAACACTGGTTTGATAGTTTCACCTTTTTCCATATCATGTATCGCTTTCTCCACATCTTTGGCGGGATAGGTCTTCAGCAGTTTCTCATAAGGGAACTTGCCCTCTTCACTCGCCGCCAAAAGTCGCGGCAAAAACTCCTGAGGATAGCAATCTCCCTGCTGACAGCCGACATAAGAACAGCCCGCCTGCACAATCTCAAAGAGATTAATCTCCACGTTCGTCGTAACACCACCAGTACCAATAGTAACCACCTTGCCCTTCCGCGCACAGCTATGTATCAAGCTCTGAATCACATCCGGACGACCCGTAGTATCAATCGAACCATCAATACCCCTCCCATCCGTAATATCCAGCAGCACAGACATCAAATCGGGTCTAAGCTTACTATTCACACCGTGAGTCGCACCAAACGAGCGCGCGAGTTCGAGACGCGACGGCACGATATCGACTGCTATTATCCTTCTCGGTGGTTTGTCCAGCATTTTCAGCGCCATGATGGCGGAGAGACCGACTGAGCCTGTGCCTACGACGGCGACGGTCATGTCTGGTGTTGGCGCGAGAACGTTGAGCATGGCGCCGGCGCCGGTCATGAGGCCGCAGGCTAAGGGGGCTAGGTGGTGGAAGGGAATGGATTTGTTGGATATGACTACGAGGCCGGTGTCTTTGACGTAGATGTCCCGCGCGAAACTGCTTTGGCCGAAGAAGTGTGAGCATACGCGTTGTCCTCCGTTGCTGCCGCCGCTGCTGTTACGGGGGTACGTGAATGCTTTGGACCCGTCGAGCCGGCCGATACCGAAGTTATATTGGAACCACAGGTCGCAGTAGCCTGTTTGTTTGCGCTCGCAGTAGGGGCATTCGCCGCAGCAGGAGAATGTGATTATTACGTGGTCGCCTGGCTGGACGCGGGTGACTTTGGAACCGATGGCTTGGACTATGCCGGCGCCTTCGTGGCCCATGACGCCGGGGAACATGTCTGGCATGGTGGTTTCTTTGGAGAAGATTACGTCTGTGTGGCAGATGCCGGTTGCTTTTATTTTGACGTGGACTTCGTCGTCGCGCATGGGTGAGTCGAGGTCGAGGGGTTGGAACTTGAATGGCGCTCCGGGGCTGTCGACGACGATGGCTTGGGTACGCATTTTGAGTGATTGGTAGGGGGAAAGTCTTGTTGGTTTTGTTGTTCTATTGGCCGCTCGTATCTAGTGCTATAGTTTCTCCCTTGGTGAGTATTGGTGTTAGCAAGATAGAAGGGTTGGTTTGGCTATGTATATGCATATATAGGTACATATAAGTACATAATCACGTGGGGGTGAAGTGTTGCTAGTCTCCGCATTTGGCAGTCACGATCTCGAGTTGTCATCATTCGATATCCTTACATTGTATCAACACTTGGAGACTTGGAGTTATAATTTTCCTCCTTGAAAGCTACAACATATTGTCTAAACGTGCTGTCGGTGCTGATAGTAAGTGTTGAGAAGTAATGATGTTATAGTCGCACCTACACTCGTCTGGATTCTTTACGACTACTGATTCCGACCACTGTCCAACAGTGAGATCATAGATCCTGAAGCTGCACATATTATTAGGCTGCCTCCCTTACCTCTCAGCTTGTCCTTCTTACCTATCTTCATTGTCTCCCCTCTCAGAACGACTTGCTCTTCATGAGCGTTAGGCGTGTCCTGTGGCTCGTGCGAGAACGTGTTTCGTGTGTGAACTGATCAGCCATTCTACAGTGGTGTCGTGCCCGCAGTGTGACGGATGGTAGGATTGATGTCTGCCTGAGTGATCAGAGCTATGATGTACTAACTTACCCTGTTCATGTAAGACAAAACATTGAACACACATCTACTAAACCTCCCGAAGCTCAGCTGTGTCTGGCTGCCTGCCGGTCAATTGTTGAAGATTCATTGACTCAACGAACAACATGGCCACAACCGTGGTTTTCCTGTTATGGCTGATGGCTTTGTGGCGTTCCTCCATTTGCCACAGCCTCGATGCTGATGGCGTACTGCGATCCAAAAACACCGTTGAAATGGAGAACGAGAAAGCGGGAGAACACTTGTTCCGCCTTCGTCACTCTTTCTACCATGATCTCGAACCCGTTCTGGCTGTCAAGTCTCGCCATGACAGGGGACATCTCCAGATCGAAAATCTCGACAGCTTGTTTGCGACCGAAGACCATATCAAGTATATTCCCGCAAAATTGAAGCTGCTGAGCCACGCTGTTCGACAGTCCCTAGTCCCTGATACTGCTCGAACACCTATGCAATCCCAGCAAGAGCTCCTGGTTGAGTTTTTCAACGTACTGCCTAACACTAGCGACAAAGAAACAATCGTCAACTTGGCCAAGATGACGTCCGATGCATACCTCTTGGACCCTTGGGGACCTGGCTGGCTCAATACAAGCCTTGGTTTCAACTTTACCGACCGTTTTGGTTGGAAAGACGATGGGCTTAGAGGGCACGTCTTCACAAACAAGGATGATTCTATAGTCATCGTAGCATACAAGGGCACGTCAATCGCTCTTTTGAGTGACAGAATAACCAGCAGAGACAGCCTAAATGACAACCGCCTCTTCAGCTGTTGTTGTGGCGCTCAACAGCCCTACCACTATTCACCCGTCTGCAACTGCTCAACAGGCCTTTATCAATGCGACTCAACCTGTCTCACGAATTCCCTGCTGCAAAACGATTCATATTACAACGCAGCTCTCACAACCATGCACAAGATGAAGCTCAAATATCCCCATGCGACCTTCTGGGCCGTTGGTCACTCACTTGGTGGTGCAATTGCCAGCCTGGTCGGCTTAACACTGAACATCCCTGTTGTCACTTTTGAAGCACCTCCTGAGCGACTTCCGGCCGAACGAATGGGTCTCATACAGCCTCACAATCCCACAGCATATCATTTTGGCAACACCGCCGATCCAGTCTTTATGGGCGCTTGTAATGGCTACTTCGCCAGCTGCTCGTTCGCGGGCTTTTCGTTCGAAAGTCAGTGTTTTACGGGCAAGAGGTGTCAGTATGATACTGTTCGTGATAAGGGGTGGCATGTCAGTATTGGTAATCATCGGATTAATTATGTGATTGAAAATGTTTTGGAGGTTTATGATGATGTGCCGAGTTGTGAGAGTGATGAGGACTATGATTGTCAGGATTGTTTCAATTGGAAGTATAGCTGAAGTGGAACTAATCTAGAGGAGTGGGTGACATTGACTAATTGGAGTATACGTGGTTCTGTTTACGATGGCAGGCATACATGTGGGGAGAGTATTAAATGCTCGTTTACGGCTTGTTTGATGATTACCAAAAGAGTGTTATGTATGAGGATAAGCAAATCTCAAATCGTGGACCAGCCATGACTTCCCTCGCAGTCCACATTACAAAATCAACAATAACAAATAACCTCCCCGACAGTAAAACAAAAGCAAAAAGACGTTCAGGTCCAGCCCAAACATCCTCCCCTCACACTTCCGTCCAGCGGAATCTACTCCTCCTCCTCATCATCCTCCCATTCCTCCCCACCGTACAAATCTACCACCTCCATCTCCCTCCTCGCATTCTCCTCCATCTCCATCTCCCTCTCCCTCAACCTCCTCTCCTCCTCAACCTCCCTCTCCCTCCTAAGCTGCATCTCAAACCTCTTCCCCTCCCAGCCCTCCGCACCCTTCCACTTCGGCTGCCTAACCATAAACCTCAAATACGCGGGCGTCTCCTCCGTGAAACAAAAGTCCTTGGCTCTGTAGATACGACTCTCATCAATCTCGGCAGAGTCGGAGGCACGGTTCTGTAGAACGCGGATTGAGTCGCGTTCGCGGTCTAAACAGACTGTGCAGGGCCAGGGACCGTCATGGGCGGCGCTGCAGCGTTTTTTGCGGCGGCGGCAGTAGGAGCATGCGCTTCGGCGGGAGGGGCGGGAGAATTGAGTTCGGGATAGGGTTTCAGGGATGGGGATGTCGTCGGTGATGGAGGTTGAAGGTGTGGAAGGCGTGGTTGTGGTGCTTGTGACGTGGTTTGGGGTGGAGGAGGGTTCTGGAGTGGTTGGGTTGATGTAGATCGGAACCGGACCTCGTGTGCGCTGTCCGGGTAGGGCGAGAGAATCGTTCCATTCCTGTTCAAAGCGGCGCTCAACATCCTCGTAAATTTCGACATGTTGGTCGTCGACTGTTATGTCAGCAGGGGTTTCGGAGATTTGCAATGCATACCATGGTGATGTGTTCTGGTGGTTTGAATTGGGATTGGCTCCCATGCCGGCTGGGTTACTGAGCGCGTTGCGCCGCTCTCGGGGTAACGGTGGATCTGGGACTGCTTCTAGCAATGGTAGGAGTTTGTTCCATTCTTGGCTGTAGAGGATGGGGAGGGGTGGAAATTCTGCGGTTTGTGGGGATGTTGTGAATGAGCTTAGGAAGATGGGTTGGGAGTGTTGTTCGCCGTCCTGCGGCTGGTATGTCGGTCTCTCACGTGTGTAACTCGTATTTATGAACATACCTTTGGGAAGGGGTGCCATGGTTTCGGTTGTGTGTTTGTATTAAGACTCAGACCGGCTGAGTAGGTTTTGATTGATGATAGTGAGGTTGGTTGATGGATTGTGGACAGTCAATGTACACAGTATTCGTATTTGGTTCGGGTGGAAGAATCAAAGTCGAAGTTGGGAAGAGAAGCATATTCGATATATAAATGAGGTAACTTCACAAAGTCATTGTACTGGATCTTTGTCTAGCTTACAAGGCCGCTTTCTTTGGCTTTGTAGCTTAACAACACCATTGACTCGGACAAAGACTGCCATAAAGAGTTGGGCGTGGCACAAAGCCGAGTAGATCCAATATCGAATGCTCAAACCGAGTAAAGGAAGGCTGTCATTGTTCAATCTCAGATGTCTCGTTTCATTTCCTGGAAGTCCGCCATGTCCACGATACAGCAACTTCGGGAGAAGGCGTGTTGCAACAACACAAAGAGTCCTTCGTTTCTTGGCTTAGGCTCCGAGGGACGGTCGATCAAAGCACCACGAACTACCCGAGTAGGTCTAAATCGTGTGCTGGTAACTGCCCTGTGAATCTGGCGGGTTGTGCCAAGCTAACCTAGAAGAAGAGTGATTCAGTTTTCAAAAAGCAGTATTTGTTTATGGTTGACAGAAGTGAATGTGTCTGATGAGTTCGTGTCTTAACGCATTGAGCTCTTCGTCAAACATGAGGCTGGAAAAGCAAGTCATCGTTAACATCATGTTCGAGTGGCTGTGCGACCAGGTATTGTTCCATTACTGTAGTTGTTGTTCCCAATAGCAGTACAATCAGCTGCTGATCTCATTAAAGGATCTAGACCTTTTCAATCATCGTTCAGCAGCATACGCGGGAAGGCTAGGTTAACATGCAAGACGAGTCTGGTTGATCGGAGGGGATGATGTGAAAGCAACAAAGTTGTTATTGAGTGCCGTGATGATTCGTGGTTTGAAGTGCTCTCCGGGCCAAGCACACCCATTGGGTATTCTTAACATGACCGCTTATGCAGAGACTCTGTAACGGTATCCGGCCATTTTATCCCATATGGGATGGCCGCTCTTGGTACATAATTTGTCGAGCCATTTCTCCCTCTATTGTAATTTCCAGTCGCATTGTAGCTCATTGTTCTCTTCTCAGATCCCACGTCTCATATTCTACCCACACAGCCCAACATACTCAATTAAAGCACACATTATACAGGAGCCCTAGAAGAGTCCACTATCTAGAACAGTTACTCACCCACTATGACTTATGGCTTTCTAGGAAACAAACTCGGGATGTCAAAGAAGCCATCCCGCTCGAGGACCTCCAAAATCTTTCCTCCACCATAACCAGTCTCAACCTCTTCCTCAATATCAACCACACCACTTGGAAACACTCCCAATGCCCGCCCATCAAGACTGTCATCCGTCGCGCATCTCGCACACGCTTCAACAACATAATCAATGGGTGCCCAAGGCAATACATACCCTGTCGCCTTACTCACTTGACTCGGATCATCAATCTGATGAACCTTCTTCGTCAGCGGCGTAAGCACATACCCAGGTAAAAGATTGTTAACCCGGGCATTAACACGATGTGCCTGTCCCCTAATACTCCGAAACAGCCCTCGAATCGCAAATTTCGACACGCTGTAATCCGTATTATACGGGATATCAATATACCCCGTCATCGACGACACCAACACAAGACTCTTCTTCCCTCCAGCAGCCCCAGGCAAACGGAAATAATGCAACGCCAACGCCGCAGACATATACTCCCCCACCAAATTCACTTGAACAGCCTTCATAACCGGCGCCACAGGATCAACATCCAGCGAAACCTCCTTCCCGGCCTGCAGCACCTCATCCACAAGCCCCTTCCTCGCGCCATCCGTCCCCGCAAACAAAATCGCAACATCTAGCCTCGGTTTCCCACCTGGCGTAAATTGCACAGCATGCTTAAACGCATTCACCGATGCCGTCCAATCCGTCGTATCGCACTCCACGAAACTAACATGTTGTCCTTGGTCTGTCAGCCGTTTTGCAAGAGCGCGTCCAGCATCGACTGCTGCGTCTGCGATCGTAACGTACGCGCCGTGTGAGGCGAATTTGATTGTCGTTGCTTCGCCTAGACCACTGGCGCCGCCGGTGATGATGACTGATTTGTCTTTGAGGTTGGAGTAGTTGATTTCACTGTTTAATGTTGTCATTTTTCTGGTGGAGGTGTTTTTGTTTCCTATTTCGGTGATGCTAGTTGTGTGTGCTTCTTGCTACGATTCGTGCTCAGTGAATGCAAGTACTATTATGCGCCTAGATCTATAACATAAACGTGTTCGTCGTCGTTTCACAAAACTGTAGGTAGGTCCATAAGGGGTATGCATGTATTCCCCTCATTTCGTCTTCTCCTCTATCATCTATAAAGGCTATGAACGAACCGAGGTCATTGCCACAGCATTCAACAAGGAAGACACGATTGTGGTATTGACAGAACTCGAAAGTGCTGATGCCAGTGAGGATGGTCGATCATATATACCGTATGTCTGGACACAAAACAGGGTGGAACAATGGAGTAAAATCAGTTGTGAAACAGCAGCTAGATCCCTTCTCAAAAAGGCCAAGAATGTATACACCCGATGCATACGTAAATAAACCCTCAAGATCACGCGTATGCGAAACAATGTGAGCATTGGTCCGTTTTGGTGAAAACAGTATGCCTACCTACAAAACGGATAGCAGAAAGAGCTATAGTATATTGCTCATACTCCGGACCAACCGGGAAAATGCTCATAGGACGCCTTACAGCAAACTGTAGTCATATGTAGTCGCTTACATCCGAAACAACGACTGCACCTACTGTATATGTAATCTACTGCAGATCGTTAAGAATACTCAAAGTCGAGTAAAACTGCTATTAAAAACAATTCATCCTCAACGGGGCCAGCGTCACAAGAACACGCATCTATTACAGTTTCCAGCGAGGGCTGCATCAACGTCGATCACTACGAAACACAATGGTACCGTCATTAGAAGCGCGCTATCCATGGACGACCTCACCGCTAATCGTCTGCGCGCCCATGCGCCTGATCGCGATGGCACCCTTAGCCGTCGCGGTCTCAGCAGCCGGTGGCTTTGGCTTCATCGGGGCCGCTGACAAACTCAGCGAGGTAGACTCGTATCTTGAACAGGCCGCTCGACTCATCAAAGAGAATCCCGACCAGGGTCATGCGGGGCTTCAGAGTTACTATGAGAAGACTGGGGTTCTTCCTGTTGGATTCGGACTGTTTTCGTGGGCAGCCGCGGAGGAGCTTGAGAAAGCTGTGGCTGCGGTTGCGAAGTGGAAGCCTGCTGCTGTGTGGCTGTTTGGGGCGCATAGGAATAATGATTATGCGGTTTGGACGGAGAAGATACGAAGGGCTGGGGGAGGGAGGACGGCGGTGTGGGTGCAGGTTGGGTCTGTGAGGGATGCGTTGGAGGTTGGGACTGCACGGGGAGAGGCGAGGCCGGATGTGCTTGTTGTGCAGGGGACTGATGCTGGGGGTCATGGGCTGGAGACTGGGGCTGGTATTGTTTCGCTTGTGCCGGAGGTTGCGGATGCCTTGGAGGCGGAGGGGTTGAAGGGGAATATCAGTTTGATCGCTGCGGGAGGGATTGTGGATGGTCGTGGTGCGGCGGCGGCGCTTATGCTCGGTGCGGATGGTGTTTGTTTGGGGACAAGGTTTCTTGCGAGCGAGGAGGCTAGTGTTGCTGAGGGGTATAGAAGAGAAGTGGTGAGGGCTTCAGATGGGGGGTTGAATACGGCGAGGACGAAGGTATATGATCAGCTGAGAGGGATAACGCTTTGGCCGAAGGGGTATAATGCGCGAGGCGTGCTTAATCAGAGTTTTCATGATCATAATGGTGGCATGACGCTTGAGGAAAATAAGAAGCTTTACGATGAGGCTATGGAGAAAGAGGGGGATGGTGGTTGGGGTGTTGGTGGGCGTATCACGACTTATGCTGGGACTGGTGTGGGACTTGTCAGATCTGTTATGAAAGGTGGCGATATTGTTAGGGAAGTGCAACAGCAAACGTTACGTCGGCTTAAGGCTGTGGCACGGATATGAGCCCCTTACGTGGCTGAAGCAAGATGATTTAGTGCTGTACTACGCAATGAGAAGGGGTTCTCGACCCATCTGGATTACGGGAAAGAAGAAGAAGGATCCTATAACCATCCATCAGTGAAGGAAACCTCTGTTACGATAAGTTTGTTGTTACCGAGCTACAATGTTCCCTCTTCGAGGCGAAGAGGAGGCGCTAGGAGGGGCTTGTCAGCACAAACATTCGGTTCATACTGGCAAAGGACTGCTGCTCAGCTCAGCTCATCTCTACTTCTGAGAACGACTCAAGTCTGGTGACTTGGACTGGACACTACCACCCACGTAGGTAGGAGGTGTATTCGCTTACGCAGTCGAGCACCCACCTGTGACTGAGGCGTCCTCCAGAAGTACGATCTATAGTCGTCATGCCTAGGCCACTGCAATGTCACCAGCAGATCTCGACTATTTCAAGACCGACAACCAATCCATCCACCACAGAGCTCTCAACTCCAGCGACACAATAAGGCATCGTCCGCCACCAGCAAACACGATCGACCGTGTCCAGGAATCCAACCCACCAAATCAAGATCCCAATCAATTACCTAACACATACAGTACACCCAACATCACCTCCCCAAAATGCCACCCACCAACAACAACAAAGACGAAATGCTCTACCTCCACGGCACAGCCATAGTCCAGTCCCAGCACCACCCCTTCACAATCCTAGTCGACTCAGGCTGCACCCGCACCTGCATGCCCTACGCATCCGCCCGCCAAATAGGCCTCCAATGGGATCCCCGCCGCAGAGGCACATACCATGCCACAATAGCCGATGGTCGATCCCTGTCCGTACGTCATGACGCGGAGTTGACGCTGCGTATTGGAACGTATCAGTTCACTATGAGGGTTGATATGATGCGAGGTGATGTTGGGAGTGGTGATATGTTGTTGGGTATGGATTGGTTGGTAGGTGTGAATCCCAGGTTGGGGTTTAGGCCTTTGTCGCTGAGGGTCAGGGATTGGAGGGGAGGGGAGCATGAGCTTGTTGGACATAGGAGGGGTGGGAATGGCCGGGGGAGGCATGGTGGTGGTTGTGGAGGTCGTGGCTGTTCACATGGAAACGGACGTGATGACTTGAGATGTGGAACATCAGGACTTGTGCCTATTTACAGAAACACTGTACAACAAGGCTCTTCTGGAGCTTGGAAAGATGAATCGCATCGCGGCGATTGGACAGTCCTGTTCCCCGAGAGGAAATGGCTGGACTATGCAAGCAGGACGGCGGACAACAACAAGGACAAAACAGCGGAGCTGGAGCAGTCGCTTAGGGAGCATATTCGTCGATAACTAAATCGCTTACAAACATCTCGATCGAAACGTACTGTAGCTCGAACAGCAACAAGAGCCGCACAGCGTCAAGGTACGCATGTATGTAGCTTCCGCCGCGTGAACAAGTGTGATTCAATCACTCTGGTCTCAAAGGCTTTGGCCACATCATCGACATCCTTCCAACATACGTGTCTGTAGCTACTGTACGTACTAACGAGAAGTCAAGATTATACTTTTTATCACTAAGTCTTCCGCCAGGAGATTTATAGTCGAGTAGTGTCGGGAACTTCCAGAACGATGGATCAGATATCAACGAAATGAAATACTGTACTGTACACAGAACGTCTTCGTTCGCTGATTTTGGATACTCGTGAATTCTCTACGGCGTTACTGTGTTGTATTCGTACCAGTCTTGTGGTTCGTGAGTATTCTATCATCGCGTCTCAGCCACTACTAAAACGTACGTACCTGAGATAAACGGCATGGCAGTATCTTCGCGGCACTCTGGCATCGTGTCCTCAGTTCCTACCATTACCGCCCGTAGGTACTGATACTAAATCTCTTGCTTCTTATCTTGACCAAAAGAATTCCGTCTCGAGAAAGCCTTGCCTCCAGCATATTTTGAGTATTGGAAGCGATACATATCCCGGTAAGGCATTATTTCGAAAATATTACCCATCTACCTGTCTACCCACCTACCTATCTCAAGTCCTCAGACCAATTTTATATAATTACTCCACATCAAACTCGTGAACCGTCTCATATCCATATTTCTTCAGTCATGTTCGTAAGCCCGCCTAACCCTCCCACGGATCGGAAATCGTTCATTCAACAATTCTTCATCCGCCTTGCCCAGCGCCGCAACAACAGGGGTAGCAGTAGGTGTCAAATCATCAACATCATCATGCAACTGCTTGCTCACCGCATCAGGCGTAACATTCAATTCAATCAAATCTCCCATTCCGAACGCAAGGTCACCTCCAGCCGCAGCACCTAGCAGATCACTACTATCGTTCCGACTTAAACTTAGATCAGCCTTCTTGCGCATTGGACTTGTAGCTGCAGCTGCTGTACCGCTTCCAGTGACCTTGCGCATCCAGCCTTCTATTGCGGTGGGGACGGTCGAGCTATTGCTTCGTGTGCTTCGAATTGAATCCATACTTTCGCGTGGCGTGACACGTAAGGATGATGACATGGTTCGACTTTGAACTGGATGCAGGAGTGAAGCAGCCTGGATATGGTCTGGTGGTAGCAGATCGGGTATGTACTGTGCAAACTGCTTGTTCAGAGGGTCTTCGCCTGGCCCTGGTCTGGCACGTTCAGTACGTAGGCCACGAAGGGTACCGACACCACCAGGACCTTGTAGAGCAGTCATGAAGGGACTTGACGTGCCGTTCGAGATGGAGACGGTGCTTGAGGAGCGGTTGCGTGCGGGAGACGTTAAGTGTCGTGGGAGCGATGACTGACGGGCAGGAGAACTGTTTAGGGAGACTGAGGCAAGTTGTTGATGAAGCTGAGCCTGTTGTGCAGCATGGCTTGGGGGATGCCGTAGCGTGTCAAATGACGTTTTTGGAGTTGATGTGACTGAATCTGAAAATGGACTGTTGGTACTCGATTTCCTGCGAGTAGGTGGGAAATGTCCCAGCACTCTTTTTGACACACGTAGAATTTCGACAGGCTCGACAAATGAGGGTATCACAACCCATGAATCATGCCTGTATTCCTCATCGTCTTTGTCTTTTGTCTCTGCTGCAGGAAATGGCTCAACTGTAGGCAAACTGTTGGTTGCATTGCCCTCCGTTCGCACCGGAGCTTTGGTTGTTGGATCTGTATGCTTTGCTGATGCGTGATCTTCTCCATCTCGCGTATCAAGCAAGTCCACAGTATCCGGTCCGTCCACCTTTCTCCCCTTGACACTACACGCATTCACTGGCAACACCACGAAATCTCTCCGCTGAATCTTATCATTTGGCCAAAATCGATTCACTTTCCGGAATACCTCAGGCTGGCAGTTATACTTAATGACAACCCCAGCCATAGTGTCCTGCGGCCGCACCTGATGTTTATAGACCAATATATCATGATCCACTTCCTCTCCATTGTATGGTAGTATATCAGCATTCGAGTCTTTTCTTTTGTGCCGTCCTAGCATATCCCTTTGCAGCCCACCATTGCTCGACAACAATGCCTCTCTCTTCTTCGTTTGCAGGAGTTCTTTATGATCCTCGATCGATGAAGGCCTAGTCTCGGCCTGCGCCTTAGGTCCCCATTCTTGTACCGCTGGTTTGCGAGTCACGTTCTTATCTTGCTGCATGCGCGCGCACTTCTGTACGCTATTGGATCGTCGAACATTCACATTCGATGTGTCGCTGCCGAGGAGACTGGATGCAATCCCTTGTATTGACGACCACGAATCCCACAGTGGTCCAGAGGCCCGTCTATCCACGTTGCCCGAGGAACTCCGCTGATGTGGCCGGCCACCACGCACAGCTGCATTTTGAGGTTGTGTCTTACCCTTGCTTCGCGTGTGAGTCTCGACAGTCGACGGAGAAGCGCTCCTCGAGTCGAACTTCGCCGACGTGTTCGTCCCAGATGTTGTGGATGCTACCGTGTCCACGTTTGTATAATCATCTTCGATATACGATATTAATCGCGTCGTTCGAGGTCGCAGGGTTGAGGTACTGCTATTGGTGCTTGTACTCTGATAGAAAGAGGAGACACTATTGTTCATGTCGGCTGCCTCGCCTACAGAAGGCTGACCTTAGCGACATTGAGGGTCCAGAATTAGTCTTCGAAGGACATGGGGGCAATGAGAGTGCATATGAGTTTACAATATGTCCTGAAACAGGAGGCTCGACAGTGTTGCTACAGTAGACCTATAATCGCTGAATGGCTGGAAGCATTACGTATGTGTATGGGTACGAGCGGCATTTTGGTTGGAACTGGGCAGATCTCTCTCTAGACAACGATTGTCTGCTCTACACGTCGGATAACAATAATTAAATGAACAAGCAGAGCATAAGTCAAGATTCCTGGCAGTTTCGATTGTGAATATGCTTTTCTACACCTTTGTCGCAAAAACATTGTACTTTTGATGTGACCGATGTTCTAATCCGGAAACTCTAACACGTGCACCGGCTCCAAATCAAAGATGATTGTCGATTGTATAAGATCTCCCACGACCAGTGTCATCTAGACACCTACTACAATCGTGTCCTCATCAACCAAAGCCGTTGTATCTCCTTGGCTGTCCTCGGCAACATCCTCTGTAACATCTGCGGCAAGTCCTTCGTTTGCATCAATTTCCATCGCTTCATGTCGCTCATCCCCATAGACGTTATTCTCAAGGGAAGCCATCGTTTTCGCCTCGTCAGCGAGCATGGTCGTTTCCGCGGAGGGAGAGTCTTGCGAGTGTTCAACCTTTACAGCCGCAGTATGTAGATCAGTTAACTCGCCAACAGTACTGTCACCTGCATTGGTCTGCACGTTTGTCGGTGCAGGAAGCAAAACAGCCATAACCTGGTTGCTTATCTCGTCATTGACCAAGCTTTCAGAGAAAAGCCCTACGTCGATCGAACCACCTTCGAGATTGACCAGCTGATCAAAATCATTTTTCATAGCCTCTTCGTCAATCATGGACGCGAAAATATCGTCCTCATCATCCATGAGCTGTTCCGCTTCCATATACCCTCCATTGCTATGCATTAATGCATCGTGGACGCTACTAGCTGGGCTATAGTGCATGTGATCGAAATCGGTCAAGGTTACTGCCGCGCCTCCTGTGATTGCGACTTCGCTGAAGTGAGAGAGCTTATCCGAACAAGGAGGGGTAAGTGCCGCCAAGGAGTCTCTCCGGCCATCGAATTCACACAGAGTCGTGGTTGGAATGGCATAGAAAGCACCGCCTTGCATAACGGAAGGTGACCTGACCTGATGTTGCAACGTTTCTGGCGGTGGCGTCAGGCTTGTCCCGAATTTCCGCTCATCCTTGGTCGTAGAATACGAGTTGTCACAATAGCTCGAGACATTGTCATGCACCGGGACATCCACCTTGCGGATCGCAGCGTCCAAAAAGGAGAAAGCAAAGTCTGCTGAGGCGTAGATATCCCGAAGCTTCTGGAGAGCTTGCATACAGAACTGAAAACGTCGAACGCTGAGCTGACGAGTCGCAGAATCCGGGGACTTGATGTCCAGAAGATGAACAATGATAGCGGGAAGCAAGATGGAGACTCCGGTGTTTGGCAGGTATCGAATCAGATCGTGGAAGTAGAGATCACGGAAGATATCGGTGATAGCACTTGCAGCTTCTCGAACTCTCCGCTTGGACAGCTCCTTGAGTTGAGGGGATATGACCAGATTTGGCATTGCAGGCATCATCTGTGGTCGATGTAGAGCACTGCTAGCTGTCATATATATTCCAGTTAGAAGAGCACGATGTAGGTTGATCACTTCTCCGTCATTCTGGATATTGCGTTCTCGAGGTGCATTGGCTGAGAAGTAGCGAAGCTCGTGTGACAGAGACCTATACCACTGCTCAAGCTCCTCATCGCAACTAAGAACTTCTGAGGTCTCCGCTGCTGATGTCCTTGGCACAAGCCGCATAGTAGTCTCTTGTGTTGCGCCGAGCCGGTGTCCAAGGATGGAGTACTGCACCGAAAGTACCTTGGTGATGCACTGACAACCCTTGACCACAGATATACACATGGATGCCAACATCTGTCTTTTAGACGCATCACGAACGACGGAACAACCGCCTATCATCTTGTTCAACTCCGGTGCCATGGGCTCAGTTTCAAAATCTGATATCTCAAGCATAGGAACGTCGAATTCTTCGTGTCGAATTCGAATAGGTCGACGCATTCCAATAGCTACAAGTCGGTCTCGCATGTAACACGACCACCAAATTCTCTTCCATAACTTTTGTTTCGGTTGTGACAGAGGCGACTTGGAGGTATTGCAGTTGATGCCGATCGTGCGAGCAAGCGAGATGGCTATGCCCAACCAATGCCATACATCCTTGGGGTCATCAGGACTTTCATACCAGTAAGTCATGAGCAGAACAGCTTGAACAACCACAACTCGATCATTCTCATAATCAAAGTCATACAGTAGTTTGGTACGTTGAAAGAAAGCTTTTCGTGCTGCTTTGCGGCTGTCATATCCTTGGGCAGTTAAATAGCGCATGTCAATGTATGCCGTGGCTGCGAACATAGCAGCCTGGAAAAGCAAGAGGCTGACTTGCGAGGAACCATCATCCTTGTGAATGGCTCGGAGAAAGTCCTCTAGCTCCAGAAGAGGGAGGTACGGATGTACGTATTGAACATAGTTGCGAAGTAGCTCATTTCTTAGACTTGGTTCAGGTATCAGGAAAGCACCCTTCTTTTGCAAATAGTCGATGTCCTCGGCCAGAATATGGTTTGGAATAGGTGTAACAAAGCTCGGAAGCCTAACGCTATTTCCTGGTGTGAACGGTGGAAAGTAGGACGGAGTAAGAGCTGCTAGATGCGGCACAGGGATGCCTCGAGCACTAAGAATCGACAATCGACGAGTCCGTTCTTCGGGAGTGATTCGGTGGCCTTGAGTTTGATCTGTTGTGCTGTCAGTAATTGCAAAGCGTATTTAAGGACTCATCAGACTTACACAGCATATGTGGTTTGTGATAACTTAACTCGCGGTCTAGCGTGCTTGATTGACCAAGTGATTGTGATGCTTTTGGTAGAGACAAATCTTGCAGGCCATCGATATCGTCAAACATAGGGAATTGTGAGAGGTCCTCTCGTTCTTCTGTAGAATCAGTGGGGGATGTCTGGTAGACATCACTGTCTATGCAGGACTTCTTCCTGCGCTTGCCCTCGGTCACGAGGCATTCTACCTCATCCAGTCGGCAGTTTGTGCAAGGAATACCGCTGTCCACCACGTCACAGCGTACCTTCCTCGAACGGCAGCATTGACATGCTTTCGAGGCTCGTCTTTTGACAGGTCTACCACTGGCTGGCAATCCCACCGAGGTTGACTTGCGTTTCAATGTACCTGCCTGTACTGGCGGAGCTATGCTCACTGTTGCCATACTGTCAGGTAGGGCTTCTCCTGTATATTGGGTCTTCTTGATGTCGTTAGCTAGAACTGTGGAGATCAAGAAAGCATCAGATTTGAGTATGCTGGAAGTACAACGGAGAGATCCAGAACAAAGTTGAGGCAGTCAGGATACAAGTGACGATCAAAGCAACTGCGTAGACGAAGAGAGAATCACCATGAGCGTAGCGAGAAGACTTGGCTCTGGCGCACTTTCATACTCGTGGAGGAGGAAAGGTAATTTTGGGTTGAATAGCTCGAGGCCATCGGATCAGTCCTGATCGGAGAGGCATGGCGATGCCGTTTGCCATTCCAGACACATTCTCATGGGTCTACCCCAGGCCCCACTGTAGACAATGATTGGAGGAATAAGCAAACCGTGAGATTATCTGCATCACTGGCGGGGTGGCTGTTCCGCTCTCGAACTGCAGTTAGAGGCACGAAGACGTCGATATGGTTTGGAGAGGCAGCAAGCGGTGGACTAAAACGTGGAGAGTTCGACAACAATAACAGCTCGGGAACTCAACCCCACAGGAGTTGTCAATGCGACCTATCCATAAAAGGCATAGTGATTTCGTCTCGAAGCTGGGGAAGGTGACGATCACGACTTTAAGTGTACCGAGTGACATTTGATACGGCAGCTTTGCAGTCTCGAAATGCCAGGTGGGGAGCTACCTCCACCATCGGTCTTCTGATGGGTGCGGCCTCCGTCCGCATAGTACATGTGCCTTTCTACTGTAATGCTCGTGCATCGAGGCTGATGCTTTAACGCGTAAATGATGGAAAGTAGATATGCTGGCACAAACGGTAATTGAATTGTAGGTAGCTACATGCTGTTTACACCTACAGTAGCTACGTCAAATCTTCTTTGAGAAGTTCTAGGGTACTTGGTACATAGTTACAAATCTAAAGCTTCCCCACAGCAGGATCTTACTGGAAAACTGGTTTCTGTGTTGATGGTTCCCCTCAGCATGGTTTTACCTTTCAGACTGGGCTGAGCTTGGTGAAAACCTTCATCGGAAAGCTGGTACCATTCTCCATAGCTGTTTCGAGACCGCCACTACGGATTGACACTGCCATCGTGACTCGCAAGGTCTGACTCTGCTGAGACGAGGACAAACCCCACCAACTTCCACTTTATCCTGCTTGCACATGATATGCTTACGAAGCGTTACCCTGCCCACTGGTCCATAGCCCAATTAAGATTTGCCTCTCCAATCCAGTTGATGAACAGGGTCAAATTGAGGACTCTGCATCCTCCAGACCCCACGAAGCATAAATGCCACCTGCTTTACTAGCCCCACGCACAGTTCGTAGCTAAGGTATTTTCTGTGATATTCTCCTCCAAACACGGGAACTGTCCGTGCTGAGGGAATTAAACAATGTCGAGGCTTGTCGAACTCTCCAGCATAAGTCACTGCACACATTAAAGTAAGTCGTAAACTCCAGAACTCACAAGTAATCTCGTTCAATTGGCGCTCGAGGTTCAGCAGTGGACATAACATCCAACGTGATACTGTACTCCGTAAACAGGCAGGCTTGTCCAACAGTACCCGGGCAGGACCGGGGGAAAAGACAAGCAGTAGCGCTTCACTCGGCACCCCAGATCCGAATGCCAAGGTTGGTATCTAAGCTGTACCATTCGATAACATAGTTGAGATCCCTTCCGCTACGTTGTCCCGACACTGTGGTTAGGTAAACACGATGATGAGGCATAGCGCCGACCAAAGACGTTTTGCTGTGCATTGCATGAGTTTTTGATTTAGTAAGCACCATCCACGTAATGCTACTACGGTGAAGGCGCCCTAACGGCTACGAGACTGCTTTGGCCTAGTAGTTGCCGTGGCATCTTGACCAGAGTTGGTCATGAACTTCGTACCCACAAACCCCTGCCAGCAAAGTAAAGAGCATAACTGAATGCCAAGACGAGATTATGCGGAATGCACCTAGGTGCGAATAGCGCCACCAAGCACACCGCCTGTGAATCCTTGACCACCGCCACGTCGACCTTGGCCTGCAATGTTCGGGAGCCCCCCACGACCGCCTCGTCCACCTCGTCCACCGCCTCTTCCACCTCGATTGCCCTGGTCCCGCTGGAAAGCGTTGACCGTACCGGCGGTTCTCGTCTCCAGGACCTTCTCGTTACTCTCTAGTATACCCATTGCCTTCTCAGACAACGAAATGATCTGGCTTTGAAGTTTCGACAGCTCGACACCCTTGCGGAAGACAATAGCATCGTTCACTTGGTCGAGAGCTGCTGCAAGCTCCTCGTGTGAGATCATTTTCGAGACAATCGCAGCGATCTTCTTGTCGTCCAGCTCGAACATACCAGAAAGTGTGCTGATTGAGAGAGTATCATAGTATGGGGCGTATGTGAACAGATATGTCCGTAGACCTTCTTCTTGAATTTGTTCTGCGAGCATGGTCTTGATCTTCTCTTTATCGTTGCCCAGCAGGTCCCAGATGCCGATCTTACTGATTAGCTCTTGACACTTTTTCCAGTCGCCACTTGCAAGAGCCTTGGCCGCCTGCATTACGTGGTCTCTTGTATTCTCTGGTGGACCTTGGAAGACTTGTCGCTCGGCATACTCGAGCATACGTCTAAAGGTCTTGGAGATTATTCGTTTCCTCACATCTGGAGAAGAGCCAGTCTGTGCAAGAAGTGGAATTTCGAGAAGCATGCTACATGTCAAGTAGACACACTCCAAAAGCTCGAGGTTGATGTGCATGTGGAACGGTAGCTGTCGCTGTCTTTCCAATCGTTCTTGCTCGGGAGTGACTGTCGAATATCTCTGCAACATAACACCTTGAGCAAGCAATTCTTTTTGTCGTCCAGATCCACAGATCTCTTGCAAAACACCCTGTGCTTCGTAGCAGAGACCAGCCCGGAATGCGCACAGACCAGTTTGCACCAATGTACGGTTAAATAGAATCTGTGTACTGACGTCGAAAGAGGCAATGTTCTCTGTGAGATGGCTCATCAATGCTAGATCCCGAGCTCGGTAAAAGTGGTCTTGCAAGGCGAGGAAGTATATCTGGCACAGCATAGCGCGAGCACGAATGATACCCTCGCTGTTTTCAAATAGAAAAGTGCAGAGCGTTGACACAAGAGGGTCGACTTCGGTAAAACTGCCTCGAGGAGTCAAATCAGAGTTCAGGCTTGCTGGTATAGCAGTCCAGGTCCTCTCCTCAAGGATTTTGACAACTTGAACAGGCTTGAAGTAGATGTGTTCCAGTCGCCGGATGGTGATTCGGTTCAGACTATCAGACTGTTTGCCCACTTCAGGTCGCTTTGCGACGTTCTCGTAGTATATCGATGCCCGAACAATGTCATCGTACAGACCTTGCTCGTCGCTGAGTCGTTCAATGTATTCTGCAGTATGTGGATCCGTTTGCTGAAGTGCTCTTGTGAGTTCGTCGTCTAATCGTTCAAGAAGTGATACGACGCTTCCAGGAACCTTCAGCAACTTGTCTGTGGGAGGTTGTTTATCATCGTCTTCCCATTCTTCCGCACCTTCGATGACCACCAGCCAGTCATTCGATTCTAAGGTTTCGAGCAATAATGTGAACTCGCGCTGCGCAGACTTCCACTGCTCCTGAGACATGTAGTTCTGTACTGAGGATGTCGTGACGTCGAATCTCGTCGAAATGATGGTAAGAAGGACTCTGACCTTCTGGTAGGCGTTGGCGGCAACTTCAAGTAATCTTTCCATGATGCGTATTTGTTCATGTCTGTCCGTATTCTTCTTACCTCGAGATTCGACAATAGTTCGAAGGTGCTTAAGAATGCTTTCTGGCGTATAGACCAACGCTCTACCACCTTTGCCGACAGTTGCGAAGCCCTCATCGTCGATGGCCGCGTCCAGTGCTTCAATTCGTTGTCGCTGACTTTTGCGGGGTTTTTCTTCCACCTTCTGCTCCTCCTCGTCTTCTGACTCCATGAAAGCGTCCTTATCCTCTCGGTATTTGTCGACCTCTGTGATATACTCCTTGTTGTTCTTCTTGACCTTCTGCTTCATAGCATTGAAACCCCTCGCGTTGTTCGCATTCATCTTCTTGCCACTGGCCTTCTGCTTCTCATTGGTCTCATTGACTAAATCTTCGAGATCGGCAATGGTTTTGATGTACATCTTTGGTGTACCACCCTGCTGTATGATCTTGAGGACTTGTCTGTTGAGGTTATCGAATTCTACTCCATGTTAGGGCATGCCTTTCGTGAACTCTCCGTGTATCTTACCTGCTGATATTATGGACCAGTCTTGGTTCTTCTGTGCGTTATCGATCTTGCCGATGGTCTGCTCAATTTCTTCCAAACGCTTGTTCTTCGCACTCTTGACCACTCGTTCGCCTTCATCTTCATCGCTGTCGTCTGAGTCTGCAGCACCGCCAGTGGGCTTCAAGAAACGGCTTGCGCCTAATCCTGGAGCATCATCGTCGTCCGAAGAATCATCGTCGTCGTCTGATTCATCTTCCTCCTCTTCGGATTCCTCTTCTTCCGTTGCAGGTTCCTCGCGCTTGTAGAGCTCTTCTTCATCGGACGAACTGGATTCGCTGTCGCTATCTCCGCCGTGGAAGAATCGTGAAGACATCTTGATTATCGGTGACGTTTGTGGTCGAGGGAGGACTGAGCGTGATGTTTCAGTTAAAGGCGAAAAGTTACAATGCCAAGCACCCACAAGGCAGCAATGTGCGGAAGTTCAAGATGAGTCAATGCTAATGCGGTAACCATAAGTATCCTACATTTTTGAGATTCACAACATCTATAATCTATATCAAGTTGATATCGTTAAAATTGAAAATACTTCGAGTTCAAGGATATTATTATCGAAATCTATAATAATTTGTGGTTGTGTTGTAAAGTGCGATCAAAGTTGCTATCATAACTTTGTATGATTCACGTTGAACTTTGGGGTGTTTAGGCAGCAAGGTAATCATTACAAGTGCATTTGACTTCCAGTAAATGTAGAAACACTCTTGACAATTCAACACGGGATGGCCACACTTTGTCGGGCAGAGATGCTGGAGAAACCGTGCAATTCCAATCACAACAGACTTTTGTTGTTGATACCGAGCAGGATGCCTATAGCGAAGTCACGCTTGGGAACAGGGGTCAGCCACCGGTTGTCATATTTTCCGGTGTATTTGTTGTTACAAGAATCAGATTCATGGCAGACACAGTCATCTCGGCTGCTTCGCTTATACTCTTTGACTTCTGATCGAATCAAATCCTGCCAAGGTCATGTTTGAGGGTCACATTGGAGGTGACACTGCCCTCAAGAGTGATCCCAAACAAGTTCCATATCTACATCCAGCATACACCGGTTGGTTTCGAGTTCTGTCCTGTTTCGTTTGTCCCAGGCTCCCTGCCTTGTTTGAGTTCCGCTAAAATACGGCACTTAAAGAATGTCACGCCCGACATTTTCGTTGGTAAAGATCTCCCAGTTGTCTATAGATAAACACTAGAACACCGTACGACCTTCAACAACGCGTTGATGTGGCTAATTCATTCACGTCTGCGGAGGGTCTCGTTGTTGTACCATGATGATCAGGTGTCATGAGATTGGATGCTGTGCCGCAATGGTGCTTGGTATGATATCCGTGCCCTATCGGCTTGACTGCCTAAGAAGGGCGATTCGAGATTCAAAATCAGTCGTAACACTCTGCCAATATGGAAAGCAGCACACATGCTAGTGGTGTGGCAGCCGCATACACCACTTCGATGGTTTGCCGCACGCGGCTTGCGTGTCTGCCTGTCGTGGTGTTTTTGTTCATAGAATTCCGTCAGTGCCACTGCTGCATCGCACCATCTTCAAGTGTGCGAATGAAATCTTTGTTCCGTTGATTTCTACTGTTCCTCCTACGGCTTGACCCAGGCGAGTCCATGTATACATCTGCAGGAGGAGGATAGTACGCTGGGCTTGGCTGTAGTCGTATAGGCTGACTCGGATCCAAGTGACTCGCGACTCGCTGAATTGCGGGAGGGATCCCTCCCTGCGACTGATCCATGGTGGCCGCTCGTTGTCTTCCAGCACGCTGCGTTGCTTGTGCGTACAAGCTTTGCTGTGTTGCGTAGTGATTTGTCCCAATTTGGCCCTGCTGGTTCGGCATACCCATAGGTGCATAGTTTGAAGAAGGATATGGTGGTGGTGCTCCTTGTTGTGGTCCACCGTGCATATTGCCATACACCGGTGGTGCCTGCGCGTACGCATTTTGTGGATACTGATTCATCTGCATAGCGTAGGCTGATTGTGCTGCGGAAGCAGCGGCAGCTTGAGCCTGAGCCGCTTGAGCCGCCCTTTGCTTGCTTAGTGCCTCTGCTTGCTGTTGTTGCTGCACACCTGGTGCAGGAGGCTTGCCGGTAGGATTCTTCAAGTTCATTGGAGGCACGAAGGGTTGTGTGAATTTCTGTTGGGTGATGAAGGGATGCAACTTGGCTTGTTGTGGCGTCCATCGCTCGAGTGGGTTAATATTCAGCAAGCCTCGTACAAAGTCGATAAATGCTACACGGTTGTTCATTTCTGCACAAGTTAGCTTTCATCCTGGTGGTGCCAAATATTCTTACCTCTTTCGACCTCATTTTGCTTCATGTTTTTTCTTGGCATTGAGTAGCTTCTGATAATATCAGGAAGTGTCGTGGCTTGGAAGTATTTCTTGCTTGGCTGTTCTTTCACGTTGTGCTCGCGCGAATATTGGTCCATGCTTTTGAGTCGGTAGCCACGGCGTCCAAACTCGTCGGTAGTCTTCTCGAAAAATTCTCCAGATTGCTTCCCCATCTCAAGCATCCAAGTTGGAGGCAGACCTAGCATCTCAGTGATACGAGAGACCTGGTTGTACTCTGATGAGCCCGGGAAAAGCGGCAAGCCAAGGAATAATTCCACCACAATACATCCTAGCGACCACATATCAATTGCCGATGAATATGGTAGACCAAGCAAGACCTCTGGAGAGCGGTAGAAACGTGACTGGATATAGGTGTAGACAGTCTGGCGCTCATCGCAAGCGGACCCAAAGTCGATGATCTTGATGATAGGGCTCTCGAGATTCTTGAGTAAAATGTTTTCTGGCTTCAGGTCACAGTGTATCAGGCGCGCTTTGTTCAGCAACGTCAACCCGTTGAGCAATTGCTGAGCAAAGACACGCACCAAGGTTGTGCTCAAGCCTCGGAACTGGTTTTGCTTGATGAGTTCGTACAAATTGACGCTCAGTAGTTCGAAGCATAAGCACAAATGCTGACGATGAATGAAAGTGTCTTTGAGTCGAAGCAGGTGATGGTCGTCGTTCTTGTCCAGTTTCTGGTTTAGCAGATCAAGCACGGAAACTTCCATCATACTCTGGTTGAAATAGGCGGTCTTGTTCTTGATAACCTTCACTGCCACGACTTCTTGGGTTCGCAAATTTTGGCATTTCACGACTTGTCCAAAAGTACCCTGCCCAAGCACATCTAGGATAAGGTAGCGGTTTTTATGCCCAGCCTCTTCACTTCCAAGTATGTCGTTGACGTAGAGAATGTAATCACTGTCTTCATTGTCATAGCCATCGTTTTTGACTCCTTTGCTCGGTTTGGTCAGCACTCTTCGCGGGTTTCGGGAGGACTCGTATTTGAAGTTGGGATTGCAGATTCGGTAGGTCGAAGGCAGGTGGGTCGTGAGTGCTTGTAAGGGGCTCAAGAAGCCTCCTTCAGGGTTCGCCCTTCGGTACAGCGGCTGCGCGTTGACCTTGTGAGGTACCTCCGGTAGACTTTGTACTTTGCGAAATCGAGGCACAGGGCCCAGACCTGGCGGCTGCGGCTGCATTGTTCCGGGAGATCTGGCATCTAGTTGGGCTGGGGAGAGTAGGTTTGGACCAGAGTTTTGGAAATATGAATCTGCGCCCATGTCAGACCGTTGTAGGGAAGATAGGTATTGCGAATTAAATCTGCTTGGGGTTGGAGGCTCGCCGTATCGGTCATTACTATAGGCCCGAGTGGGTGATTGCCGTGAAGTGGGAGTCTGCTGCGTATTGTAGGGAAACGAGCCTTGCTGTGCCTTCGGAGTGGAGATCAACTGCGTGCTGGAGGTTGTCATGCTCATAGGCGAGTAGCGTTGAGCTGCTGAGCTATCCATAAATTGCGCGGACAGTCGGTGATGGTGAGTCGGGCGCGAGGGATATTTGGAGCGATTGTATGGATCAGCATCCTCCATGTGTACATCGTTTTCTCCATTTCGCGCGTATTCTGGTTGTGGTTGTTGTTGTTGTTGTAAACCTGGGTCTGAATTCATTGCAACGGCAGCAGCGTTCACTATGGCTCTTTGGTATGGTTCGTACGAGAAGCCGTCTCCTGGACCCGGTTGTTGAGAACCTCGACTGGCCGCTTCGAGGTCGCTAGCTTGTTGAAATTGCGCTTGATTCTCTGATATGTGTAGATTATTCATGCTCACTGTGCGCTCTCTTACTCGGAAGTACTTTCACAACCTTGCGATCTGTTTCTCTTCACCTCTTGGAGAATCGGTCGATCAAGTGAACAGACAGTGGTCAACTTCACGTTGGTCGAGATGGGTTGGAATGCTAGGCAGTCAAAGTGCAGGGGAGTCGCGAATGCTGGCAGCCAGAAGGAGACTGCACGGCGCTTGGTGAACGACTATACATGGTCCATGAAGTCGAATGGCTCAAGTCTTCATCTGTGAAGCAATGTGGAAAACTGCGCAAAGAATGAATAAGGTCGAAAGTGGCTGTGGTTCAAGTCTGGGCGGGTAGTGGACAATGGCTGCAGATCGGCCCACGATCGTTTGTTATGTGAGCAAGATCAGAGTGTCTCGGACGTGAACTGTATAGGTACCGAATTGTAATGTTTGTCAGGGCACGCTATTGACAATCAGGGAGACACGCGTGGTCTGCAACGCTGGCCTGGATGCGTCGAAGCAGGAACAAAGACAACAGGAGAGTCAGTTATCAGAGTGCTAAGCATTTAGCACCAGTCTGACCCAACCTATCAAGCCTGTCCAATGCTTCCACCCATTGGCCTTGCAAGCCGCAGATAACTGCCAAGACAGACTTGGAGCTAGGTAAAGAACGCTTCACCTATTCGATCAACCTCGAACCTCCCACAAGGCAACAGGAAAGTAGAACATCAAGCGGCCTGTGTCTACCTGCTCTGTTCGATGTCACTATCTCAAGGACATCGGTCCAGACGCTGTCTCAAGTACATCTCAGACCTCCGTAACACAGTATAGACCAGACCAGTCCTCCATTAGCTGCGGCCCAAAGCGCACTAGTCTGCTTTACCTCCCGGTCACTTTCAGCCTTGTGATATCGTCACTACCATCTGTGTCGTCAACAAAACTCTCTCCCTTGTTATCTATGCTTTCGATATACACGTAGTCTCTCTCATGGCGGACATAACGCAGACCAGTGCTCAAGAGGATATCACTCATAGCGAAAACAATGGAGAAGCAACGTCGAAAGCGGTTGCACCAAGTTTGATGCGTGATGAAAGTGCTGTACTCGAAAGCTTGAACGCAGAAGCAAGAGACCAAGATGACCTGGAACGCAATATTGGTCGCGAAGCTGACAGGCTGTTGTCGGAGCAAGCGAATCAACGAGAGCAGCAGCGACTTGACAGAGCTCAAGATCAGAAGCAGAAACTGTTGTCAAGGGTACGGATGAATGACGAACAGATACAACAACCAATAGGTACTACTAAACGTGCAAAGTTGAAAGCTGATAATCAAGGGATTGAAATTCAGATTCAAGAACTTGACAGGGATATTGCTGAGATTGAAGATCGTATGAAACAGAGACAAGCAGACACAGCTACCTCCTCACAACAGCAAGCTTCGTCTGGCAGACTCTCGAATGAGACACAAAGAGACTTCTTGATCAGAACTGGCAAGATCACTCCCTTTTCTAGATTTGGACTTTCCAGCCATGGTGAGGCTCCAGAGACTCTATCTGGTGCGCTACTGGATGCTGAGGAGGAGCCTGAAAGCGCGGACGAGCCCCCGGTCGCTGGCCAGCCTTCCATGTCTCATCGGAACCTTAGGAGACCAGGCTTTGATGATCATTTTGCAGATGCCAGCACAACAGATGAATGGGAATCTGATCTACCTAGAAAGCGACGAAAGCTGGAAAAGAAATCCCCGAAAGCAGCCCGGAGGTATTCCTCAGGATCTGAATATGAGGATGAGGGAGTAATGGAAGACAATGTGCTGCAGAGTGATTCCGAGTCCATAATGGAGGACGACGATGATATGCCTGTCACGGAGGGGCGGCACAAGCGGCAGAGGAATCAAGAACTCAAACCCACTGACGACGAGGTTGAGGATTTTCGAGGTGTGGACGACGGGAATGTAATCGTGTATCGGAGGCGTCTTCAACGTTGGGCTCGAAGAAGGCGCAGAGCCCGCGAACGAATAAATGGTCAAAGCATTGAGGAGACGGAGGAGGATGATGAGCTTGAAGGCGAAGACGAAGACAAGGATCTGAATGAAGCTTACATGCCGCACCCAACAATCTCCGACACTATCTTTGACAGCGGCTACAAAGTGCCTGGCGATGTCTATCCTTCATTGTTTGACTATCAGAAGACTGGTGTTCAGTGGCTGCATGAATTATATCTGCAACAGGTCGGTGGCATAATCGGTGATGAGATGGGTCTAGGCAAGACAATCCAAATCATTGCATTTCTAGCAGGTATGCATCACAGCAAAAAATTGGACAAGCCTGTGATCGTTGTATGCCCTGCAACGGTGATGAAGCAATGGGTCAACGAGTTTCACACATGGTGGCCTGCACTCCGAGTCACCATCTTGCACTCTTCAGGCAGTGGTATGATCAATGTTCAGGCTGAGAGCAGCAGAGAAGATCGATTGCTTGACGAAGTCTGGGACCCAAGTCGACGGAATCAGCCACTGACAGGCGCACAAAAAAGTGCTAAGAAGATCCTGCAACCAGTCCTGGACAAAGGAGGTGTGTTAGTGACCACCTACTCCGGGCTGCAGACATATGCTCCTCTTCTCATACCAGTCGACTGGTCATACGCCATTCTCGATGAAGGACACAAAATCCGGAACCCTAACACAGCGATCACTATCTACTGCAAGGAGCTGCGAACGCCAAACAGAATCATTTTGTCCGGCACGCCTATGCAGAACAACCTGATAGAGCTCTGGTCTCTTTTCGACTTTGTCTTCCCCATGAGGCTTGGCACATTGGTGAATTTCAGGAATCAATTTGACATTCCAATCCGGCAGGGCGGGTACGCGAATGCATCGAACTTGCAAGTACAGACCGCCTTCAAATGTGCTGAGACCTTGAAGGATGCCATCAGCCCGTATCTTTTGCAGCGATTCAAGATCGACGTTGCTGCAGACCTTCCCAAAAAGAGCGAACAAGTGCTCTTCTGCAAGCTTACAAAGGGCCAGCGAGAGGCGTACTCGCGCTTCCTAAGCTCTAGCGATGTTGACGCGATTATGACTGGCAAACGTCAAGTATTGTACGGAGTTGACTACCTGCGCAAGATCTGTAACCATCCAGACCTCACAAATCATAAAGAGCTGTCGATCAAGCCGGGGTTTGACTATGGCAATCCTGCAAGGTCAGGAAAAATGGCGGTCGTTGGACAACTGCTTCAGTTGTGGCAAAATACAGGCCACAAAACACTACTTTTCGCACAGCACAGGATCATGCTCGACATCCTCGAGAAATTTGTGAGGTCGCTGCCAGGCATGAAATATCGTCGTATGGATGGCAACACTCCAATCCAGCAGCGCCAGAACATGGTCGACGAATTCAACGTCAATCCTAATCTGCATGTCTTCCTATTAACAACAAAAGTCGGTGGTCTGGGTGTTAATTTGACTGGCGCCGACCGAGTCCTAATATACGATCCTGATTGGAATCCTTCAACTGATTTGCAAGCCAGAGAGCGCGCATGGCGTCTGGGTCAGAAGCGAGAGGTCTCCATCTATCGGCTGATGACTGCCGGCACGATTGAGGAGAAGATCTACCACCGCCAAATCTTCAAGCAATTTCTGACGAACAAGATTTTGCGAGACCCCAAACAGCGCCAGACATTTCATTTGAGCGACCTGCACGATCTCTTCAATCTTGCAAGTGAGGATGCACCAACTGAAACGAGCACATTGTTCAAGGGTGCTGAGATCAGCATGTCGAAGCAGAATGGCAAGACGAGCACCGTGCCGGAACCTGAAGCTTCTACAGAAGCAGATGGTGGCATCAGTATCAACGCGTTACCTGGTATTTCGTCGATGGAGCAGTATGCTGGAGAAATCGCTGAACAGGAGCAAGCTAATAAAGATGGCGGCGTGAATTCTGAAGCGCGCATGATGGAAGGTATTTTCTCTAAATCGGGAATTCACTCAGCCATGGAACACGATGCCATCATTTCTGGCAACAGTGTCAAGCCTGCAGCAGACAAGGCTATGATCGAACAAGAAGCTAAACGGGTAGCTAGTGCAGCGGCCCAAGAGCTTCAGCGCGCGGGTGAACTCGCTCGAGCAGTGCCAGTCGGTGTTCCAACATGGACAGGTCAATTTGGAGTCTCCGGACGACCGCAAGAGACGACAGCTCGTCAAGCCTTTGGTGGCTCATCACGTAACAGAGGTGGTGGCACAGTCGGCTCATCGAGCTTGCTAG
Source organism: Neophaeococcomyces aloes (assembly GCA_022813445.1). Classification (NCBI taxonomy): domain Eukaryota; kingdom Fungi; phylum Ascomycota; class Eurotiomycetes; order Chaetothyriales; genus Neophaeococcomyces; species Neophaeococcomyces aloes. The sequence continues at coordinate 274,836 of JAKLMK010000023.1, forward strand.
TCGGTCTTCAACAGAGACAAGCCTTGAATGGCGTTGCTGGAAGCAGTCCCAGGACTGCTAGCCCAGCAAGATCTGTGGCATCGACTTCCTCCCGTGCGGCAACACCGACTGCTCCTCGTGGCAAGGATTTTGGGAAGCTGATTCGCGACTACCTTTCGACACATGGCGGAAGTGTGTATACGCAGATGCTGATCGACCATTTCAACCGATATTGTACCGATGCGCAGGCGACGGCAGACTTCAAGGAGACTTTGAAGAAAATCGCGACGCTAGAGAAAGGTGGTCGTGGCCGAGGGAGATGGGTGTTGAAAGACCAATATAAGAAGTGATGGTTATTCCTCTTCGGTCATGAGCTTCTCGTGCCAGCCCGAGGGATAGATAGTAACCTGTACTTACACATAACCGCATCAACCGCCAGATACGATCGTCGTACACTGCACGAGTGATGTTTAACCAGGAAGCCATAGTCAGAGTAGTTGAGCCTCGCAGATCGGAGACAAGACTTCTGCCATTTCTAGGCGTGCGAATTAGTCTTCATCCAATAAGCCTTGTGGGCTCCAATACTCCCATTCGCCTCTTGCGCACTGTTTATCAACCCAAATCAACCCCTCTGCCAGCAAATCCTCTATCACAACCCCAGCTCTCGCTGTTTCCCACCTCAGGTTCGCCACTAAGTCACTCGCCCTCATGCTGCCCGCAAATTGCAGAAACTCTAGCGCTTCACTCTGATCCGTATTTAATTCCCTCGGTACACTCCTTACAAATCTTTTGTGCGCCATCTCAATGATGTCGTACCCACCGTGTAGCACTTTAAGTGACTTGACCGCCTGCACGATATCGTCTTCAGAGACCTGGAGACCACCGCCTATGGCTTGCCCTTTAGCAACAGCATCGCGACACTCGGAAAGACCAATGAGGCCACCATTTTGAGCCCGAGTGCGGCGGCAGAGGTCAACAATTCGCACAGCGACCGAACAATAAAAGTCATTCAGATCCGGTCCAAAGACTTTCGCCCGCAAAGAAGAGGAATTCTTGGATTTGGACGTCAGATTCGTACCAGCTGCTGGATCGACACCGACGGCGTGACACATCCGGGCGAATTCGGCACGAAAAGTTGGATTGGACTTGATAGCGTCGGCATGTTCGATGGCAAAATTATGCAGCAGTTGCTGGATGACTTCTCTTTGTGTTTTCAAGGATTCTGCATTGGCTGATTTGAGGTTCGAGCCATGAGCAGTATAGGCTTGTGCGGCACCTGTCCGACTTGCAAAGGCTCCCAAACCTACGCCACGGCGGGAGGACATGTTCCGTGACAACCTACTTTATCATTGTTTTCGAGATGCTAGTCAGACGATGTGATGCTCCGAAGAGGTTTGATCGTTATGTGAGGACGAACTCACAATACTATCAACAGGTCGTTTTCGTCTCCATCATTATGGACACTGAGGGCCTGGAAAGGTGAAGGACCACAACAGTACGCTAGTACGGTTGGGGCTTAGAGTATTTGCTAGTTGACTTCCGCACATTTGCAAGCCTTGGCGTCTTTGTGCAACTTGAACTTTTCTATCTCGTAGCAGCATCGTTAATCTTACCACCGCTGTCTGTCCTCACTCTCTCATACACAGCCGCGTTAATACCGTCAAGATGACAAACCCCGTTGTCAAGTCGTAAGTTCTACCGGTTTCCTGCTGATGTCGGTCTCAGGTATGGTCCATTTACTCGCTGGTTAGCACAAATTGCGCCAGCTCGATCGTCCCATGAAGCACGCTTGCGCAGATCTCACGAATATGATCGAGGGTCGACCTTGCGTTGCTGGGTTGTTGGAGTGAGATTGTTGATTCATTCTGCTCTCAAAATCATAAGCTTGGGAACTGGTCAAAAGCCTGCGATGGCACAAATACCTTCCAGCTAAAGCTCTATCTCCTGCGTTGTCAGGATGTTGTCGGATGAGATTAAAACGAGGCAGCATTGCATCTTGCAGTCGAGCACTCTTCTCACTGATTAAAGACATTTCGTCGAGTTTGCCAATCACCAGATCGAGAATGCCGCACCATAGCTGCAGTTCTGACTCGGCGATAACTTTACTCCCGGACCATACTGACCTATATGATTTAGAACTGTGCCAACCAAGGACCAGGTTCTTGTGCCTGAAACTTTGTTGAAGAAGAGAAAGAGCCAGGAGAAGGCCAGAGAACAGCGAAATGCTACTATCGAGAAGAGAAAGAAGGTCAGTCTATACCATCATACTGCGCACAATCTTTTCGGTGATGATACCACAACCTTTGCGACTAGACTACGGTCGATGTTGTCGCTTTGTTAACCATCTTTCGGGGCTGAGCAAATGCATGATACCATTTCTACCTGCACAATGGAAAATTCAACGACTAACATGTCTTGTATAGGCCAACAAGGAGAAGCGGGGCGTAGTCTTCAAACGAGCTGAGCAATACGTCAAGGAATACCGTGATGCAGAGCGTGAGAAGGTCCGACTTGCTCGATTGAGCCGACAGAGCGGATCCTTCTACGTTGAGGAACAGCCCAAGTTGGTCTTTGTTATCCGAATCAAGGGTATCAACAAGATTGCCCCCAAGCCACGCAAGATCCTCCAGCTTCTCCGACTCCTCCAGATCAACAACGGTGTTTTCATTCGTTTGACCAAGGCTACACAAGAGATGTTGACCATCATCAACCCATACATTGCCTATGGCTATCCCAACCTCAAGTCTGTCCGAGAGCTTATCTACAAGCGAGGATACGGCAAGATTGCCAAGCAGCGAATTGCTCTTACCGACAACCAGCTTATCGAGGACAACCTTGGCAAGTACGGTATTGTCTGCATGGAAGACTTGATCCACGAGGTCTTCACCGTCGGTCCCAACTTCAAGCAAGCCAGCAACTTCCTCTGGCCATTCAAGCTCTCCAACCCCACTGGTGGTTTCCGTACTCGAAAGTTCAAGCACTTCGTTGAGGGTGGTGATCTTGGTAACCGAGAGGAGAACATCAACGCTCTTATCAAGCAGATGAACTAGAGTATATCGTATGTGGTGTTGCGTGGCATTGTCGGTGGCGTTCAAAGCTGATATGCACGACCTCGTATAGGGGCTGCTGCTCAAAATGATATTCAATTCTAGTATGAATGATGACGCTGCATGAAAAGTCCCAATGTATCAAGTCCAGACTTCTTCTGCAACAATTCTGTTTACCCTCTCCAGTGTTTCGAGTGCCCTGTCATGATTGCGAGCGGACCAGATAAGGCTGATACCATGTTGCTACAAGCAGCCTGGCGAGATCTTCTTCCGGCACTGGTAGAGAGATTCCGTACGGGATGAGACAGCAACGCGGTCGGAAAAGACATGGCCGGCTCTGCCGATTATCGGCTCCTGCGTTTCTCTGGTTTAACACAATGCAATACTATAATTCTGCGCAAGACCGGTGTTTCTGTGTCTTTTCAATCTCAGCAGTCGTAACTATGTATAGTCCACACACTGGCTACTCTATACTACACGACATATGAATATGTTAGCCAAAAATAATGGTGTTAACCTGGTGATTATCGGGATCAAGCCGGACATATCTCTAGCCTGAACTGCTTAGACCTTGCATGAGTGCAGGGGTCTGAACGTCATTTTCACACGCGAAATTCGCCCAGCCTTCACGTATCGCGTTACAACGCGTCCCAACACAGCGCGTTAATTTACCCATAGAATTGTGCTCGCTTTACATGTAGCTATTCCTCAGCTGAGGTGTATCTCTACTCCAACATCTTTGTTTGTCCTTTTCGTCGAATCTTTTAGGAGATGTCTCACAGATCAGCTCTCGCTCAGCTTCGGGCTGCACGAGCTGGCGGGAAAACGCGGCTCGATGCGTATCAAGTCCAGGAGCAGGGCAGCATATATGAAGAAGTGGACGAAGAAGGATACAAGAAAGTCGTTCGAAGCCGATTGAACCAAGATGACTTCGTGGTCGACGACAACGGTGAAGGCTATGCTGATGACGGACGCGAAGATTGGCAGAATGAACGACAACATTACAGCAGTGAGGAAGAGGATCAACCACTCCGAGGCAAAGCTGCGAAACGAAAACGCGATGAAGATGCAGAACAACAGGAACGCACAAACCACAAGATTCTTAATTACTTCAATAACGGCCCAACCACTACAGTTACTACTAAGCCGAAGGTGTGTTCTGGTAACTTCAGGTTGAACCCAACTGACAATGATAGGTGATCACTACAGCTGAAGATGAAGCGTTTATGGCCGACCTACTTGGTGGTCTGGGCGAAATCAATCCGAATGCTGTTTCTTCTAAATCATACAACAAACAAGCTGTCAAATCGAACTCGCGTCGAAAGGTACGCGTCTTGTCACCTCCACCCACGGAAAAGAAGAATCGAAGCCGAGACGTCGTTCAAGCACACGAACCAGCTACAGAACTCACGAACACTCCTCCGCCCTCGCATGTTGTCGAGGATGACCAAGGCTTTACCATTGACGATGATGACGCTATCATGAGCGATCCTCTTCCATCTTCGCCCGTAGCTAAAGCTGTTGAAAGGAAAGCGAAGGTCCAAGTTAAAGCGGAAGAAGAAGAGGACGAGGATATAATGGAAGTGGCTGAAGCTGTTGGCGGCATGAACACAGCCACCAAGAGCGTCAACATTAAAGGCTCGAAACCCCTACCGAAGATCAAGCAGCTCCCTACACCACAATCCTCATCCCCTCCACCATCCGAAGCTACTGCCGAAGTTGATGCAGATTCCTGGAACAACGTTACCAGCAAGCTAGCTGTGGTCAGCAGCCCAGCTTCACAAACACATTCTTTTAGTAAGATGATGCCACAGGATGCCGTTGAGGAGTCCGGTAACTTGCGAATGTTCTGGATTGACTATGCTGAGATAAACGGTAGTCTCTGCCTGTTCGGTAAGGTTAAGCACAAGAGCACAGGACAGTACCTCAGTGCTTTTGTGAAGATTGACAACATTTTGAGAAAGCTCTATTTCCTGCCACGACAACATAAGCACAAGAATGGGCGAGAAACCACTGACGAGGTTGACATGAACGACGTATACGAAGAAGTGGACAATCTAATGTCAAGGATGAAGGTCACAACCCGCAAAGTTAAGCCTTCGACTCGAAAGTATGCATTCGAACTCCCGGACGTGCCAAAAGAAGCAGAGTATCTCAAGCTCCTCTACCCATATGATAAGCCTGCCTTACCTATGGAACAAGAAGGCGAAACATACTCGAGAGTCTTTGGGACAAACACAGCATTGTTCGAGCAGTTCGTGTTATGGAAGAACATCATGGGTCCTTGCTGGCTCAACATCCAGGATGCCGATTTCGCAGCTGTAAACAATGCTTCATGGTGTAAGCTCGAATGTGCAGTAACCAAGCCAAACGGTATCTCGGTAATTCCAGAGACGGAAAACCTTAGGACTCCTCCAATGACCCTCATGGCTTTGTCCTTCCGAACTCAACTGAATGTCAAGGAGAACAAGCAGGAAATCTTGGTGGCGAGTGCTCGTGTTTACGAGAATGTCTCTCTAACTGATACTACACCACCCGATCAAATGCCCTCCAAAACATTCACTGTTATGCGGCCATCTGGCTCAGCATATCCCATTGGATTCGAGGCAGAGACGAAAAAAGGAAAGGGGACATTCTTCCTGGAGAAGAGTGAACAAATCCTTCTAAGCAAGTTTATGGCTTTGTTCGAGAGGATGGATCCTGATGTGCTTATGGGCCACAATCTACAAGAAGTAGATTATAGCACACTACTTAGCCGACTTCGAGAAAAGAAAACCCCTGGCTGGCATAGAATTGGCCGTCTCAAGCGAAGTGAATGGCCAAAAACATTCGGCAAGACTGGGTCTGGTTTCTTTTCCGAACGACAAATCCTTGCTGGTCGACTAATGTGCGATCTGGCCAATGACATGGGCAAGTCTTTGATGACAAAATGCCAGCAATGGAGTTTGACTGAGATGTGTGAGCTCTACCTCGGGAAAGGCAACCAGAGAAGTGAGTTCGATACAGCACAAGCACTGCAAACATGGGCAGCTAGCCGAGAAGGCTTGATGAACTTCGTCAATCACTGCGATGCCGACACATACTTCATTGCAGCTCTTGTTCTGCGCTTGCAAATGCTTCCTCTGACTAAAGTCCTCACCGAACTAGCAGGTAACTCGTGGGCAAGAACGCTCAGTGGTACCCGAGCAGAACGAAATGAGTACATTCTGCTTCACGAGTTCTACCGGGGTAAGTACATCTGCCCAGATAAAGTTTACGGCAAAGGCCGTGTGAAGATTGAGACGGCCGATGATGACGAAGTTGAGGAGGTGAGTTCGAAGAAGAAGGACAAGTTCAAGGGTGGTCTTGTTTTTGAACCGGAGAAAGGTCTTTACGATAAGTTCATCCTAGTCATGGACTTCAACTCTCTGTACCCGAGCATTATCCAGGAGTACAACATCTGCTTCACCACCGTTGACCGCTCTGCTACAAGTGAAAACGAAAACGAAGAGAAAGTGCCAGAGGTCCCTGTCGACCAGGAGCAGGGTATCCTTCCCAAGCTTATCGCAACACTCGTTAAGCGCCGACGAGAAGTCAAAAAGCTCATGAAAGACAAGCGGGCAACACCCGAGCAACTTGCTCTTTGGGATACGAAGCAAATGGCCTTGAAGCTCACTGCCAATTCTATGTATGGCTGTTTGGGTTACACTCAGTCCCGCTTCTACGCCCGACCTCTAGCCATGCTCACCACTTTCAAAGGTCGAGAAATTCTTCGCTCAACCAAAGATCTTGCTGAGTCGAATCAGCTTCAAGTAATCTATGGTGACACTGACTCTGTTATGATCAATACGAACGCCGACAATATCCGTGACGCTCTCAAGCTCGGTAACGAATTCAAGAAAACCGTCAATGACTCGTACAGACTCCTCGAGATTGACATTGACAATGTTTTCAGACGACTTTTGCTCCATGCGAAGAAGAAGTATGCCGCAATTAACATGGCAGAGATTGATGGTAAATATGTTGATAAACTTGAGGTCAAGGGGCTCGACATGAAACGTCGAGAATACTGCGCATTGTCCAAGGAAGCGTCAGAGAAACTTCTTAATGAGATTTTATCTGGTGACGATGCTGAGGTTGTCCTCGAAAAGATCCACGAATATCTTCGAGACCTGTCAAAGCGCATGAGAGAGAATTCAATCCCAGCACAAAAGTACACAATCTACACGGTAAGCACTTCCTTATGAACTCACTAAAGCATCAATACTGACCAGATATATAGAAACTTGGCAAGAACCCAAAGGACTACCCTCAAGCGGACTCCATGCCGCAAGTTCAAGTCGCACTTCGCGAAATCGCTGCTGGTCGGCCCGTCCGAGTCAACGATGTGATGGGCTACATTGTCACTATGGGCAGTGAAGAAACAAAATCCCTTCCAGCACCCAAGCGCGCATACAAGTTTCAGGATGTCATCAAACCAGGATCGAACCTGCAACCAGACGTTGAATACTACCTTTACAAACAGATCTTCCCACCCATTGAGCGTCTCTGTGCGCCTATACCTGGTACTGACTCTGTCCGTCTAGCCGAGTGTCTCGGCCTCGACACGCGCAAATACGCCATCAATACCAGCAGTTCATCTGGTGGTGCTGAGAACAACGAGATTTTCCCGTTGGAGAGTCAGATACCAGACACCGTTCGATTCAAGGATGCAGTGAGGCTGACGCTGCGATGCCGTTCATGCAAACACGTCTCTGTTTTCGGAGGTCTGGTTGAGAGCACTAACATGTGCACGCCTACCGGCCTAGTGTGCTCACAGCCAGAGTGTCAAGCGCCATTCGCAATGATATCAGTCATCGCGCAGCTAGAGGCACAGATTCGTGAACAGACATCTCAGTATTACGAAGGCTGGCTCGTCTGCGACGACGAGTCTTGCAAGAACCGAACGCGACAGATGTCGGTGTATGGTACAAGGTGTCTCGGTCCGCAAGGCAGGGCTGAGGGATGCAGAGGAAAGATGCACTACGAATACACGGAGAAGAGACTCTATAACCAATTGCTGTACTTCGCCAGTCTTTGGGATTGTGAGAAAGTGAAAAGTGGAGTGAAAGGAGGTAAGATCAAGATCGAGAAGCGTGCTGAAGGAGAAGGGGCCAGAGCGACCGAGGATACGGAAAGTAAAGACAGAGTGCTTGTGCTCGCGGAGACTAGTGGGGAGAGATTTGGAAATGTTAAGGCTGTGGTTGATGGGTATTTGAGGAAGTGTGGACGGCAATGGGTTGAGATGGATGTTTTGTTTGGGTATGCTTTGAAGTAAGGTAGAAAGAACTCATGGTTGGGTTTTTGAAGGTTGATGTTTTGTTCGGCTTCTGTTTGGTGTAGCTTTGCGCAGCGCTGGGGGGAAACTTAAAGGCGTTGACTACGTATCTTGTCAATCATTGACAAAAACCATGATGAAGAAGCGAGGACTGCAATAGCAGCATTAACGTCTGAGTAACGATATCTGCATTCTGCAGTCAATAAAAATACAGTACACATCCAACCGCGGATAAGCAGAATTTATATGCAAGTGTGACGTACCAATGACATTCATCCCTGCAGATTACAGAGAGTGACAATCCACCTGTGTCCTCGAAGACTCTTACCAAGATTGACTCGATCCAATCTCAAAGTTCTTGAGATGTGAGATACACTATTGTTGAAGGCTCAATTCTGAGCTCGCGAATCTATCGTTTTAACAGAATCAAGATGCCAGTGCCGCGGGTGCTCATTATCGCGGGGTCGGACAGTTCGGGAGGAGCGTAAGTTTTATTTTCTTCTACAAAGTCAATCTTTATGCAAACACCAGCACAGTGGCACGTGCCCGTGCATGACCTATTCACCTTCCTACAGAAAACGTATCACCTTACAGCTACTCACGTATTAACAATATCTTCCAATCCAGTGGCATCGAAGCCGACCAAAAAGTCCTAACAGCACACTCTATCTACGCCCAAACCGTAACCACAGCCCTAACAGCCCAAAACACGCTCGGCGTCTCAGAAATCCACATCACACCCCCGTCATTCGTGGGCGCGCAAATCGATGCCTGTCTCTCTGATATCGGATGTGATGTGGTGAAGATTGGGATGTTGGCTTCGAAGGGGACGGTTGATGTTGTTGGGAAGAAATTTGGGGAGTGGAAGGTGGAGAGGGTGGTGTTGGATCCGGTTATGGTTAGTACTAGTGGGAGTAGGCTTTTGGAGGAGGATGCTATTGGGAGAGTGGTGGGGTTGGTG